>SJJU01013536.1:0-11941 GCA_012932125.1 Conopomorpha cramerella
ATTCCTTTCATTATTTCGTAAAAAGGAAACAGTATGGTAGCATAATCGACCTTCTCATACAAAAACCACAATAAGCCGATCGAGTTTGTATGGGGACAGCAATTTTTTTTTCGTCGTAGTCATTCACATCTGCTGCAATGGTCAGTTAAGTCCACAGACTCGGTAGACTTCCGCTTAAAACGTTAGTGTAGTCAGCATGTTAACTCAATATTGTTCACCGGGTGTATAGGCGCGTATATAACCAAAGACAAGCTCTAGCTTACCTTTGCATTTTTTTTACCATTTGCATGCGTCGTGGCAGAGTGACGAGTGACCACGACGCATGCAACTGCGTCGAAACGTCGAGTGAAATAACAAAGGTAAGCTCGAGCTTGTCTTTGGTTATATTCGCGCCTATACCCCCCGTGAACAATATTGAGTTATAATGTCTGTGCGCGTTTCATTAAAACATGATCTAGTCAGCATGTTCTCTGTTACGTAGGGTCGTGGGTTGTATTCCCACCTCTGACTGGTACTTAGTGATGAGATTTTAAATACTTGTTGGTTGTGTCTGGGTGTTTTATTTATATACGTATGAATTTAAAAGCAAAAGCAATGTATTTAAGTACTCGTAAATATATTACGTTGTCTGAATTCCACAACACATATGTTTTAGCTACTTAACGTGAGATGAAGGCAATGTGTGTGTTGTAAAATATTTATTTACTAGTGGACTTGACAGACGTTGTCCTGTCTTATCTATTAATATGAATATAAAATTACTATGACCTCCAGGGTGACCTGTGCCTAGCAGTGGATGTCATTTTCATAAGAACCTTCTGTTCTCATTGCACAACAAAGGAAGAATTAGCTAAATCGGTCCACCCGTTCCGGAGTTATAAAATTACAACGAAAAGTGGCATTGATTTTTATTTAATAGATTATCATCCGTACCACCCTGTAGACAGCATTATACAGTATTTTTAATACATTTTCAGTTGGTGAGAAGCCAGTGTTTGCGGAGCTAAAGTCTCTACTAGACGACAACTACAAGACAATAGAAAACGCTCAGTATTTGAACAATAAGCGACTTGTGCAGAACTACTGGAGCCGTCGAGAGGATATCGACTTGAGGATGAAGGTGGTACGTTTATTGCAATCCCCAAAAAGCCCCACCTCAACTTTGGCACCTATATTGAGGCTACGGCCTAACGCGCAGCCAAGAAGCTGGGCATCCTCTCGAAGGTGCGACGGTATTTCACACCGGAACAGTTGCTCACATTGTCAAATCAAGCACAAGTTCGATCGTGTATGGAATACTGCTCCCATCTTTGGGATGGATCAGAAAAATACCAATAAAGAGGCGTGCTAGAAATCTCATACGTTGCGAGCCTATCTGTCTTTTATCGGGTGCATTCCGGAGAGTGTGCTACGGAGTTGCATAACCTAATACCCCTATCGCGTTTTTACAATAGGACAACCAGGAGAACGGCACAACGTTATCCATATCAGGTGGACTTACAATTTACGCGAACCAAACGGTTTGCGTCTACTTTCATAGTAGGAACCGCCAGGACTCCGGCAAGTCATGTGGAATGACGTTGTGGAGTCTGTGTTTCCTGCGCAGTACAGTCTGAAGGTCTTCAAGTCACTGGGGTGAATGATATCTAATGAACAAGTGTGTTTCATCGTAGCGTAGACCACATCGCTGCTTGACATCAGACAGGATGGTGGTCATACGTTTGTTCATTGTGATAAAAAACAGGCTCGAGTAAGACAAATCAATTTGAAACAATTTACGGAACTTTGCCACATTTTACACTTTGGGTCTTATACGTGTTACAAAATGGTGCAGTGGGAATTAATCACCCTTTATTATAGTGTACATGGACTTTAATGAACATGATTAGAACCCTCCAGCGTTTGAAAAAAACTAAACTAACAAAATCATGTTTATCGACCATTTTATCGATAGAAATTTCTCCCTCCTCCTCAGGATGGTGGTCAAACGCTTGTTCATAGTGATAAACAAAAAAAGTTAGGCAGAACCTTAGGATCGTAAGGACCCTTCGACCGCATTTAGCACAGCAATGAGTTAAGAATGCCAATATGGGTCTTTAGTTTCAAGCTATCTCATAGCCGGAATAAACCTAAATCGAAATCCCATAGTCGTCTCCAATGTGGCCTGTAGTGTTACAAATCTTACGTCATTATTCTGTGATAACGTCTCTGAAATCTACAGACAATTCCAGTGAAGACATTTAATAAGGTTCAAAGTATGTGTTGGCCAAGTGGCAATATACTAACTAGCCTTTGTTTGATTAAGGGTCAAACTAGTTGTTTTGTCCATAGAGTGTGTTGATGGTGATGGAGCGCGAGTGGCTGGGCGGCTGGGGCTGTCTGCTGGGCGGGCGGCTGGTTGACCGCAGCCTTAGAGACAGGGTTAAAGCACTGGTAGACACCACTATTACTGATTGGGGGTGAGTTTACGAACTATACATGGAACTCATTACTATAGTCGGCGTCATCTAAGAAGCTAATTCTGACACATTGATAGATCCATGATCAATTTTTAGGATGGATATGACTGATAAACAAATGTATGGCGATGACATTTGTATCTCAGCGTTGGACGTCCTATTGCTTCTTAGCTCTTTGTCATCAATTAGTAGACGTGATTTTTTTTTGGTCATGAATCGAAGTGACAACGTTTCGATTATGCGTTTTTATGTAAAATAAATACAATAATCTCTACAGCACGTGTTATGAACGTTTAACAAATAGGTTTGATCTTGTCGAAACCTTGAATCCATTGTCTGTTGCCTGTAAAACATTTATGACGACAATAATTGATGGTACCAAAACATCAGTTCATAAATCGATTCTAAAATAAATCGAATCTTTCCAATATTATACAACACTATCAGTCTGGGCTACGTATGTCAATCGACCTGTCAGAATTAGCTTTTTAAGTGACGCCTACTATAACACCTATTTGTACTGTTAATACTGCCTTCACTACCGCTACTATCTGGCTTTTCGTCTTAATCATCGTGTGTCTTGATGGATATATTCGACACATTGGGATTCGACACTTTTATATACAGGGTGTTAAACCTGCAGTGGGAATTAATCACCCTTTGTTATAGTGTACATGGACTTTAATTAACATGATTAAAAGCCTCCAGCGTTTGAAAAAAACTAAACTAACAAAATCATTTTTATCGACCATTTTATCGATAGAAATTTCTCCCAACACTGTTAAATCTATGTCCGTAAACGGAACCTACTAACCTTCCTAATATTAGCGAAATTTTCTACGTTTACTTACTTGTTCGCTCTTCATCGGTCGTTACATGTGTAAGGCCCGTGTTTTTTGTAAATAAAGGTTCGGTTTCAAGATCGTAGTAGGTATAGTAGATAGCAGAACACAACCCATAACACAAACAATGAATTTCTGCTGAAACCACGAACTAATAAAGCGAGCATAGCTGCTCCTCCAAAACATACAAGTCTTCCATGAGTTTCTCCACATTACCACGCTCGTTTCATTATTATTCATTGAAATTTCTTATTTTTTGTAATTATTATTTACTTCCTACATGTTTGTTTATTTTTGATTTGTTAAAATTGTCGCTGTCATCAAATTACCATAATCTATGGTCCAAAGGATCATTCACATGAAAGTAGGTAAGTAATTAAGTCGTTGAATCACGTTCGATCGTCGTTGATCTATCAAATCTCAATTTGTTAAAATATTTTACTGAATATTTACTGAGATTTGGTATGAGCTACAAAATATGTTTCAAGTTAATGGCTTACTTACAAAACACAAGCTTTTAAAATGCAAATCTTAAAAATCATTAGATATTAATAAATGGTAAAAGTATAAATTTAAAATAGTAAAAGCTATTACGAAAAAGGCTCAAAAGTCCACCTTCAGCAGCAATGCATAGGCGTGTTCGTTAGAGCATAGAATCCCTACTCATATGATTAGGGACACCAAGAATTGTAGCAGCTCGGCTTTGAAGAATTGTAGTACTCGTTCATGGATTTATACGGAAATTATCCAATTCTGTCTCTTCCATATTTGGGTCCGGATTGCTTGGTCGTCCTTCGGGCCTATTTCCTCTAAATGAACCGGTGAAGCCGCATAACCATTTTCCGGAAACAGTCGCTGGAAGGCAACCAACGTTGTTCCGCCTCTGGTCTCCCATCAATAAATCGCTCACAATAAAGCTCAGGTGCTTGCTCAAGGTTTCCATCAGCAGCCCCCACACATAAAATCATCTAGTAATATTCGT
The DNA here is from genome assembly GCA_012932125.1 of Conopomorpha cramerella. Classification (NCBI taxonomy): domain Eukaryota; kingdom Metazoa; phylum Arthropoda; class Insecta; order Lepidoptera; family Gracillariidae; genus Conopomorpha; species Conopomorpha cramerella. The sequence goes on from SJJU01013536.1 coordinate 4,284, forward strand.
TATTGCTGTAGAAATCCATTTTCAATAAGTAAGTCCAGTTAAGAGAATGAAAATTTCAGTATTATTATTCTTCCACGAAAAAGTCATATTGATGCTGTTCGACATACTGATCTCAGCCTACCTACCTACCTACCTACATGCTACTCATTAATCTCTAGCCTATTCGCGACAAAGTGCGGAATGCCCATACTTTAGTTTATTTTTTTTAACTTTATTTTTTTTCAATGGCAATCTTGTGATTGTCTGTGAATCCATCTATGTTTAGTTTATGACGTCTGATTGACGGTTACATGTCACCCATCTACAACCAAAACATGTTGATATGATTAAGTTTTATTGTGAATTTATTGAGATATTTGTGTGATGCTGCTATGTAGTTCATCGAATGTGAATCATTTACTCGTATAATACAATATTCATAAGTGGATGTCGCTGGTAATCGTCGTTCTTAGGTTAGTATTTCAAAAGTCAATTCCTTCATTGTTTACTTAAGGGATGGGCGCGATTTTGTAGTGATATCGAAAACAGCAAGTGGTCATGAAATTCGATAAGTAGTTTAATTCCTTTATATGAAGATATTCTTAATTTCCTCTATGTTGTTCCATTAATAAAGGCTTTCTCTATAGGCCCTTCAATTCCCACTGCAGGTTTTTGTAACACCCTGTATAGGCGCGAATATAATCAAAGACAAGCTCGAGCTTACCTTTGTTATTTTATTCGACGTTTCGACGCAGGGTAGTTGCGGATTCGTATGAAACCAGTGAACGTCGCAGCCGCCGCACTCCGGTCCACTTGTGACCACGACGCATGGAACTGCGTCGAAACGTCGAGTAAGGTAAGGGTGCGTTTATAAAAAAACAGGTAATCGGTACCGGTAAACAGAAATCACATAAATTCACTATGAACCGGAGCAGATCGGTACCGACAAGTATCAGCCTGTACCGGCCCATAGTGAACGTATGTGATTTCAGTTTCTCGGTACCGGACACCTGTTTCTTTATAAACGCACCCTTACAAAGGTAAGCTCGAGCTTGTCTTTATTATGTTCGCGCTTATATACCCGGTGAACAATATTGAGTTATACGATTATGTAGTGTAATAGTGCACATAAAAATCCAGTCTTAAATCCTTGAATGTATGTATGTTTTTTATGCAACACGACTCTGAACAAAACTATTTTCATTAACGCCACCCGAATAAATCTGTTCCGTTTTTTATAATCTTGTGGAATTGTGCCAATTCAAGTCTGAACTACACAACAGGACTTGCCCGTTACTGTACTAAGTAGATGTTTAACCCCAGTATGGGGTAACCCAGCCCGGGGAAACTTTCAGCGTTTTTATCATAACCAAGATTGCTACTGTGGCGATATCGGAACAAGTTTTTTGAAGTAATTTTCTGAATAGTCTACACTACTCGCCAACGTTTCCAGTGTTTCCCCCTCGAAAACTGTATCTCTGCACTCTTCACACGATAGCTGCACAAGTGAGATGGAAACATAATATTGGTGTGGCCTACTTTTATAATGAAGGTAATGGATGAACCGTTCGGAAATCCACCGTGTAAGTTGCCGGTTCGAGTTGGAAATTTTGTTCCGGACATGTTTTCCAATATAGGAATGGCCTGCATAAAACACTTAGCTAAATGGTTTACAAAGTGCTGCCCAAACACTGGATACGGGTGAAACAAATTAAGGGAAACACAGTCACGTTCACTTCAATAGCTGAACAAAACAAATTTTCACGTAACAATAGGTCTTGTTAAGTTTGTTCACCCATTGAGACACGTTCAAACTTGTACACGTTTGAACGAAAAAGTATTTAATTTACCTTGTAGTTTCCAAACCGTTTGTATGTTTTTTAGCTTTTCCGGTTAAGCTTGCTTCGGTTTAGAATACAAACTGGTTTCTATTTCATTAGCAGCGTGCACGGTTCAAATATTTTTACAGGACTATTTACAGCATGTTACATGATGTTATTTAAATCCTAGGGTAGGTATAGGAACACATAGATAAGTTGAAGTACTGATTTTAATAATAAATAAATATTTCAACACACACATTGCCATCATCCCATGTTAAGTAGCTAAAGCACTTGTGTTATGGAAATCAGACAACGAGATATTTTAATTCATTTAAATATATTATATATAAATAAAACACCCAGACATACCCAACAAGTTCTTAAAAGATCTTCCCTAAGAACCTGTCAGCGGTGGGAATCGGACCCACGACCATACGGAGCAGAGGCAGACATGCTGAACACTACACCAACGGATCAATTCCTGGAACACTTGTAATAGAGCGTGGTGATATTTTTGTTGTCTATTCCCAAGCCCCGTAATCTGGATCTTCACTTTTGTTACTATGTACTACGGTACTTGTAGGTACTACTGCGGAGGATGGGCACGTGCACCAAGATGCCGACTGTCTTCCTCCTCCGTGGCCTTTACGTGTAGCGTTATTTATTACCCACAAGTAGGAAGACCGTGCGGGCTTGAAAACAGACTCGTCTCTCAGATTGATCAGTCTATACGGCTGCTTCCTCACAGCTTCGTCGTATTGGCTCTACCTTTGTAAAGATTCACAACCTTAAGGATGCAATCATCATCATCAGCCCATATTTGTCCACTGCTCGACGTAGGCCTCTCCAATCGCACTTCACTGTGATCTGTTTTCGTCTTCTCGCACCCAGCTTCTGCCAGCCATCTTGCGCATATCATCAGTCCACCTTGTCTCAGGGCGTCCTACAGGATGCAATGTCTTATCTTAATATGGGACGACAGTACGAGTCGAGTAAATTCTATTTTTTAAAACTAAGGATGACGAGTCCAAGTCGAGTAAAGTTTGTAAAATGCTCTCTCAAGTTTATCCTCTTATCTATTTGATGCCACTATGCTTTACAGAAACGATTCATCTTTCTAACACCTCCACATCAAAATACACGAGAAATATAAAATATGTCTTTCCACAGGTGGTAAGTTATGTTTATTTTGTCGAAAAAGGATTTTTACCCGGTACCTATACTGTAATCCGTTTTGTGGCACATATTGTCCGGTTATACTTACCTTCAAATCAGGTTTTGGGATAATCCTCAACCGTCCCTCCGGCCTTAAGGACTGAGTGGTTAGAAAGCCCATCAGATCTTTCGATTAGACACCGGGCGGGGCGGCGGCGGCGGCAGGGCGGCGCGGTGGCAGGGCGGCGCGGCGGCAGGGCGGCGCGGCGGGGCGGTGACGACGGTGGGCAGTGAGCGACGACCTTAACCGGTCCTATTTTAAGTTTCCCAACAGTAAATTGAATTTGAAATTGGAAATAGAAGTGTACAGGTCTTTTAATGGAATAACCGGTAGTTTTGAACAATACGGTATCCTACGAACGTTTTAGTTTGATAAACTTTTTTAGTAGGTAGGTAACTGACATGTGACCCTTATAGCCAATACACTGCCCCGCTAGTAGTATAGGCTTTTTAGTAAATTGCTAAAATCGTCCTTCAGTGTTTTACTTTAGGCGTGATATCTGGTTTATTTTCCGTTAATATTTTTACAGCTGAAATGAACGAAATATTTTTTGTACAGTTTTGGAAAACAGGCCTGCTGCTCATACAGTTTTAATAAATGAAGAAAACATATGAATAAATAAGCCTTAAAGTGCTAAATTATAACTTACATCGTCTTCAAGTTTTTCTAATTTAATCCAACCTCAGCTGTTCATGTCATGAAAGATGACGTCAGAAGTGAAATCTTATACAGCGTGTGGCCCACAACCGGGAAAAATATTAAAATCGGAGGTATATAGGTAACTAATTCATTACGATCTCACTTAGTTAATATTAAAACTTAACTTTTAGCTTTTTTTAAACAAACTGTACCGTATTCTCAGTAACCTAACAACTAGTTTCTCTCCATTTGATCGTCGATTTCGGACATTTTAAACGTCGACGAGAAGAAGAAGAAGAGAAGACAGAAGTACGTACCTCATACCAACACCGTGAGACGTTATCGCGATAGCAGAATACATTACTTACCTGTAAGATTTAACATTGTGTGCTGTTTTCTCAATAAATATGAACTTAGGAACATAAAATGGCCTTAGCAATATCCGTTTAAAAAGTTTTCCCCGGTTGTGGGCCACACACTGTATAACATACATGTATAAGCATGTAATAAAATAACACATTATACAACAAAGTCTAGAACAACGCCGCAAGACAGATAGGCTCGCAAACGTTGCGAGCCTATCTGTCTATTTCTATCGGGTGCATTTCGGAGAGTGTGCTACGGAGTTGCAGAACCTAATACCCCCATCGCGTATTTACCTCTATAATAGGACAACCAGAAGAACGGCTAAATCTTTAAATTAGGTTACCTGGAAGAAATCGCTATGAGCGATAAGGTCGCCTTTTGCAATTTTTCCATTGTATTATTTTTTACATTCATAATGTACAGCGTGCAATAAAGAGTATATTCATTCATTCATTCATTCAACGGCAAAACTTCATCCATACTAGATGGATTTACCATTTACGCGAACCAAACGGTTCGTGTCTACTTTCATAGTGCGAACCGCCAGGATGTGGAAATACTTGCTACTACTTGCGGAATAACTTGCTAGATTCTGTGTTTCCTGCGCAGTACAGTCTGAAGGTCTTCAAGTCGCGGAATTAGGTACCTAATGAACAAGTGTGCTCCATCGTAGACCACGCCGCTGTTTAACATCATACAGGATGGTGGTCAAACGCTTGTTCATTGTGTTTAAAGAAATACGACCTAGATTGTACCAGTTGTACCTCTATAGTATCTAATATTAGAAATAATCTTCAGGAGAAATGCTAAGGGCAATTTTGCTGTTCAAGTCACGCGTTAATATGTCTAACGAATACCTTTTGGAGTTATCGCAATTACTTTGGAAGCACTATTAGCTGTTATTAGATATTTCAGATATAGGTAGGTTTCAATTAATATTGCCCCAAATGCTTCCTATTATTAGAAAGTAAATTACAAATATATTTACCAATAGTGGTGGTAAATCCCTCCACTTTCTGTCAAACATTCATAATTAATTTATTCGTCATAAGAGGTTATACCGAAAATAGACAGGCAAAACAATATTTGGATGTAGGGCAGTTTAGATATACCTATATATACATATTTATACCCTAATTAACGTTATATTATAGGTACTGCGTGTAAGAGGACCCCGAGCAAAGGTATTAGAAACGTTGTTGGGCTCGTCAATATGAACAACTTTTACTATGACGACAATCATCATCATCATCATCATCAGCCCATACTTGTCCACTGCTGGACATAGGCCTCTCCAATGACGACAATGTAAAAAAAAATCCTGTACAAAATGTCGTCTCCCGAGGCAAAAAAAACTATTTTTATATGGAGATGAAAAAAAATTTCTGCCTTCCACCGCCCAACAACGTTTCTAAGACCATTGCTCGGGGCTCTCTTACACGCAGCATATAAGGTAACATTATATTAAAGTCTCTGGTGTACGAAATATTCCTTTTCTTGACGTATGGGTGGACTCTGGAGATGTGCGTGTCTACTTACTTGATCCTGTCTCTTTTCAAAGCGAATCTCTTTACTACACATCATCTGCATACTGCCGCCATACGAAGAAAGGGTAACACTATACAAGCTGAATTCCGGGTTTTAACCCGGACTTTGGGATTAAAGGCATGAAATGTATTTATTTATTATTTTTTTAACCCGGACTTACTTTTTCTTACTCAACAAATAATAGCGTTTTCAGTGGTATACTTCTTTTCCTCTGAATAAAGTTTTTTTTCGGTATAAATAATCGTGTGACCATAATAATTTTTGTTGCAAATGTTGGATAAGAAAGGATATATTTAAACAAATTTGAAAGTCACAAAAATAAACTATTGAAATCGCTATAATTTTCTATCTCTATCTACCAAGCTAGAATATTTGGCCCGGATCATGACCCCGAAGAAAGTCTGTATTTATTTATATTCATGGGTATATGCGCTTTATTAGTTCGGATTATTCTAGTAATAAAACACATATTCCCATTAAAATAAATGTCAAGTTACGCCTTTTCTTCGTATGAGGACAGTATAACCGATCGAGAAAATAAGTTTTATTGTGCTTTATCGAAGACTCTTCAATGAAAGATCAAAAAGTAACAAACTTTTTTACATGTATTTAAATCATGTTATCATGACATCATCCATGTGTGGACACTGACGTCTACTGCTGGACATAGGTCACCTCCGAGGCGCGGTAAGATGACGGGTTTTGTGCCAACCTTCGTCAATGTGGGTTTTCACAAGATCATCGAATCAAGTTGTTAAACTCTACCTTGCCGTGATGCTGGACGGTCATATATTTGTATATTTTTTATACTTTTAGGGTTAAAAACCCTGAAAGTATAAAAAAACTAATGTATACGTTCGAATTGATTGAGTAACTCAAGTGAGGTTTCCCAAAGCTTGATACGCAGAGGCACTTGCTAAGCAAATGCCCACGCTTCACGCGCGCATATTTAACCCAACGTGACAGGGGGTGAGCCCATCGCCGTTGTAGGGTTCACACACCTTGTGGTGTGAGGGTTTCATTACGACGTTGTCCTTCACCGTACAAGTGTTGCGGTGCGCATATAGGCTGCGAAAAAGAATCCCATTGTTACACGTCCACTAGCCGGAGGTCATTCCGAGACAGAGCATCCATTCATAAAAAAAGGAATGTATTTTGCAAATCAACAACAGTTTTAAGAAAACTCGATCGATACCATACCCGCGAACCCAAGCTAATTCACGCTCCAAATGCAATCTTTACGGAATTTTCCACTGAAATATCTATGTAAACGCCTTAAAGCGAAACTTCCTCCCACATTTCATACATCTTTCCGGTAATATCGAGTAACAGTCTGTGTTGCTGTATAAATTTTTCAACCGCCATACATCTGGGCGGTCATACAACGCGCCCACAAGTGAAACTAAGAAGATTCTTTATCACTTGTACACTCAGTTCTTCATCTAGGTCAAGTTATACTATTACTGTTGAACGTTCGACGTTCGCGACTGTACGTACGGTTTTCGATTTGCCCGATGGAGTTTAAAACGTACTGAGTATTTGATTCGTGACTTGTGTACCGTAAATAGTACAAATGCAGTTTCTGCTACCCACTAATGCCCGGCTCCTATATTTTAGTGTTAGTTTGCAATTTCTAACATTGAGCAACAACACATGAAGTGCCTTTGCTGATTCGGGTTTGAATTTCCCAAGTGGAGGAACATTCTTGATCAATTTTGTCATGTCACGAAAATGTGAAGGATAAACTTGGTCTCATAAGTATTTTAGAACAGATTTCTTGTAACGTTTTCTTTTGAAATGGGGTATTTTCAAAAGTTTCTTATGATGTATTGAATTGAAAAATGATTATGATATTCACTAGTGGGTGTCCAGGGTGATTTCTGTCAGTTATAGTTTAGTCCATTTTTTCCTTATTTGGCAATATTATTCAAACTTCAGACACTTGCCACACAGATGGCGCTAGCTGTATTAGGGGGATATTACTAACCCCAAGCAGTCAGTATTGAAGCTGACAGTTAATTTGTTTATTGTTTGTTTACCTGTTGCAAACGTGTCTGTTTTTAGTAGTTTGAATATCACAACCAATA
>SJJU01013541.1:0-10166 GCA_012932125.1 Conopomorpha cramerella
GTATATCTTCCAATACCCAGGCTACAAAGGCAAAACAAATGTTTGCCGGGATAGCTAGTTGGTTAATAAACATGTGTTTTTTGATGAATGGCATACTATTGCGCAGATCACCCTGGAGACACTCCGTGAGGAGATCAAGTCGAAGGTGGTGCAGGAGGTGATCCCCGCGCAGTACCTGGACGACCGGACCGTCGTGCACATCAACCCCTGCGGACTCTTCATCATTGGAGGACCTCAGGTATGCCCAACTCGTCTAGCCTTAGTTACTTAGTTAAAATGAAAATACTACTGAAACACTAAGGGCCTTACTAATAATGGTGGAATTGCTATTTCGAAGATACACAAAGCTCAACTTAACTTGTCAGTTGTATGTCAAATACGGAATAACCAGTTCAAGTAGATCTGTAATAACCGTTGTATAAGTGACAACGCGTTTATTGGTAAGGGGTAAAATGTCTAATATCTACAGTAACTTTGTATTTATATTATGTTTTAATAACTAACTTAAACCAAGGCCAAAACACTCCTAATGACTTGCAAAAATATCTTTGTTCCATGTTTATTAAGACCAACACTTACCAGATAACATTAATTCCACATAATGAACCCTTAGCCCGTGTAATGAGATGTACGCTTAACTACGAGTACTAAAGTTCCCTTGCATACAATACGATACATTATTGCTATGGCAATTAAACTGAAAATTTGATACACATAGTCATTTAGCTTTAAGATATTTTGTTTTGTCCATTATACATATTTCTCATTAAAATTTCAAGTTTAGATAGTCACGATTTCCCGAGTTCCTCATTATTCTATTTTATGTAATTATACATAAAAAAGTCATGTACAGCCCAAGCTACCCTTGTATGTGTGTGTCTCAAAAAGTTCATAAATAAACTGTCAAATTATTGAAATATTGATTGTCGAACCGTTTCAAAAATCGCTCCGACTTTCCTTGTCTGTCTGTACTTTTTTAATTAGAGAGTATTATTTGGGTTACCGGATAATGTACTGAAGACTATATAATTAATGTAACATGTACATGCATTATGATACTCAAGTGTAAGGCGATTCTAGAAGACCATTGCGAGGGCACATTATCTAAAGGTTATCCGTGAAAAACTGTCAATCACCCTTCCTGTACCAGATACAGCCGAACTTTGGACACTGCCGTACTGCTTTCTTACTTATTAGATAAAAAAGTTACTAGTGCTTTAATATGAAACCTGTGCTATGAAGTGAAGAAGATATGTATGTATTGCACAGGTTTCATCTGAATATATTGTAAAAGTGGTGACAATTTTTCAATGAAATCTACCAACATTTGAGGCGAATCAGCGAGACAAATTTTTCAAATCAATTTGTAATATTTTGAATGTGAGGTCTCGTCGTAATGACTGACGTGGTTAGTTACACAATAACACGTGGACAGTAGGGAAAATATTATTGTTATGTGTTAGTGTGCGTAAGTGGAACGAAGCGTAACATGTGAGCTTATCAGCTGCAACGAACCGACGTTGCAGTCGGCGGCGTGACATTTAATTGCTGACGACACAATCTCGTCCTATGAGCTTCCCAAGACGCCTGTTTAGTCAGCCAATTAACTTATCAATAAACTTGCAAGATTTTTCTAATTGATGACACTATAATATGTTGCTGAAACTTGTGTTAAGTAAAATAAAAATTGCAGGGAGATTTTGTTTCATGCTTATTTATTCGGGGAATACCAAATTTCCGTGTACAAGACATATTTTCCATTAGGTATTATAATAATATGTGAGACTGTTATTTGGCCGTGAGAGCAGAGATAGTAACGTGTGTTGTGGTTGACCCAGTCGGACGCGGGGCTGACGGGGCGCAAGATCATCGTGGACACGTACGGGGGCTGGGGCGCGCACGGCGGCGGGGCCTTCTCCGGCAAGGACTTCACCAAGGTGGACCGCTCGGCGGCCTACGCGGCGCGCTGGGTCGCCAAGTCCCTCGTCAAGGGCGGCCTCTGCCGGCGCTGCATGGTGCAGGTATGTTCTGTCTGGCGGGCTCCCCTCCTGTACTCGAGATGTGTTCTTTAGACACTTTTCAGTTTTGTTGTTTCGATTTCATAAATAAACATCTTAATTATTTTTTTGTTAGTTTTGTTTAGACTGTACAATTTTTTTTTACCAAAACTCGTCGATCGAGATTTTATACAAGAATAATACTGAACCTATTACCCGACGTGAAAGGGTGCGATCTTTTGCAAATGTCTGTTTCAAATTTGTACAAATGAATCGTTGTGTACCAGGTGTCGTACGCGATCGGCGTGGCGGAGCCGCTGAGCATCTCAGTGTTCGACTACGGCACGTCGCGTCTGACGCAGGCCCAGCTGCTCCGCGTGGTGCACCGGAACTTCGACCTGCGGCCCGGCAAGATCGTGAAGGAGCTCAACCTGCGCGCGCCCATCTACCAGCGCACCAGCACGTACGGACACTTCGGCCGCGCCGGCTTCCCCTGGGAGAGCCCCAAGCAGCTGCTGCTGGACTGACTGCCCCGCCCCGCACCCCCCCCAGGCCTCCACCTGCCCCCCGCCACCACCCGACCTCCGCACTCCACCTCACTCGCGACCGAGGACCGTCTGTCTGAATCTCACCTGTGAAAATGCCAAACGATGGCCGCGGCCGCTTTGGCACTTGAATACGAGGGATTCGACGCTGTTTAAGTATTTTATAGGCAGTAGACGTAGGTTACAGCGCGGCGGCGCCTCTCTGAATTCGAGTTAGTTTACGCGATTGCGTCGTGCAAAGGCAGTCTGTTTCTAAGTTCGATACATACCGATGAAATTGCCATTCATTCATTTTGTCTATACGTTATGATTTATAATTTATTTTTACTGTTTATATTTTATTGATACAATGAAGTGTTCCAGTGTTATATAAAATGATAATTAAGTGGTATATTTGATGAAATTCTTATTTATGAATGATTTTAAGACATTTTACTTATAAATGGACTGCCATTTTATTTACTGTGAGTAAGTGCTAAGAAAGTGTGCAGTTGAGCCCGGGCCGCGCGCGTCACAGCTGAGCGAGTGCGACGCGGTACCCTCGAGCGGTACTGCGCGGTACACGCGGTACCAGGAGGTACCCGGCCGGTACCGGCGGTACGCGCCACACTCGCTCGCTGCAAACAATGCGCCGATACGACACGTCCTTATTTTTAATATAATTTCACTAGCCATAATATAAGCGTGCTGTGTAGTAACTTGTGATGTAGCGACGTCCAGTGCCGGCGCAGTTTGTGCTGTGTTTCTGAAAAGGAACTCGCGTGGAAAAGAGCCATTTTGAAAACACATCGACCCGCCGGCCCAGCGGTCAACTCTGCATTTACTATGTGTTGCATTCTATTCCGACATTAGATTGTAATTAGACGAATCTAACCGCGTCATAATGACATTAGCTATTAGTGTAATAACTGTTTTAGACAAGGTTAGACAATTAATTGTGATTATTATGACAAAACGTAACGTTTTGATCGGATTAAACCCGTAATGAACTACTTGTGGATACTTGCATTGTCAGATTGTGGAATTTTAAACTAATAAAATATTATTCCCGACATGTTATCGGGTGAAAAATATGAGGTTTCATTGACTCCCTCACATCCCCAATTTTTCTTACTTCGTCTGTGTGTTTACTGTTAGCAATCAGAGAGGAAATACACACATCAAGTGTCTAGGGATCAATAACAGTTTTAGCTCTAAAGAAAATATAATTTATTTAAATCAAACCTAATCTTCTGGATTGGTCTCCTACCTAATTCCCCATGCCTGTATCAAAGACTTATCACCACATTTTGAATAAATTATGAATGAATTCAGTTTTTTAAAATATATTCTTGATTGCGATCTTCTAAAATATACATGATCCCTAGACACTATTGATGTGTGTAGATATCGGCTGGGATTCAAAGTCGTGAGACGTAGTCGAGCTAACGCTACGTCCTCAGTGAACAAATTGATGCGATGCGTTGCGGATACGATGCGGTGCGGATTTACTGAGATCCGGTACGGATCTATTGAAGGATTTGCTATTCAAGGAATATGCAATAATGTTACCGTTTTATTTTATTTACAATATAATGAAATGTAGAAGGTAACATTCTTTAAATATGAGCTGACAAAATAATTCGACGGAGCCTAGACATGTTTGTTGGAAAACGCAACTTCACGCGAAATGTCAAGTTCAAGCAGGACACTCCATCCGATCCGTACCGGATCGCAGTAAATCCGCAACGCATCGCATCAATTTGTTCACTGAGGACGTAGCGTAAGTCTTACAACTGTCAAAATGCATTGTTATCTCAGTCTCAGCAGAGAATTGTGTTCACAGTTGAGAAGCAGTCTCGTGAGAGTGGGCCACGCCTGAGCTGAGACTTGAACCTTCAAATCGGGTTCTCAGATTAGGTTTGACACTGGCCTTTGAAACCGTGGAACTACAGTTACTTTTTCATTACCTCCTCTTAGTTATCTAGAGGAACAAGTTATGTACACTTTCAATCGATTATTATCTAAGCCTCTGAAGCGTCACATTCGTTTTATTCTAATGTGGCTCAGACCGGCTGGACAAATCTTCAAAATAGGTCACATTTAAGCAGGCCAATAGGCCACTATATGTGACGGCTAAACATCCTTACTTCAGAATTTGTAACGTTACAGAGACTTAGATAATCGATTGAAAAAGTGTCCAGACAGCTTGAAAAACGCCTTTTCGCTGGTCTCCCAATCTCGGCAACGGAAGTGATTTTGACAAGTGTTTGTATGTGAACGGCCGTCACAAATATTTGTGACAGCCATAGAGCCAAAAGTTTTGTGATACAACGGTTTAATAGAAAAATGCAAGTCTGTGTCCAGCCAGCTTGAATTTACGTAGAAACATTCTGGCTGAACACCAGAATCTGATGAACGGGAGCGTTTTTGAATACGGTTTCTTAATTAGGTTTTAGTGAGGCAATTTATGACGGAAATAACGTTGAATTTATGGCGTCACATTTTGAAGGTTTACGAGAAATCAGTGAAAACGGCCAGCCAGCCTGAAATGTGGCTCAGGCTGGCTGGACAAATCTTCAAAATGGGTCACAATTAAGCAGGTCAATAGGCTACTAAATGTGACGGTTAAACATCCTTACTTCAGAATTTGTGACGCTACAGAGACTTAGATAATTGATTGAAAAAGTGTCCAGCCAGCTTGAAAAACGCGTTTTCGCCGGTCTCTCAATCTCGGCAATGGAAGTGATTTTGACAAGTGTTTGTATATCAACGGCCGTCACAAATATTTGTGACAGCCATAGAGCCAAAAGTTTTGTAATACTTACAGCGGTTTAATAGAAAAATGCAAAAATCTGTGTCCAGCCAGCTTGAATTTACGTAGTAACATTCTGGCTGGACACCTCTGAATCTGATGAATGGGAGCGTTTTGGAATACGGTTTCTTTATAAGGATTTAGTGACGCAATTTGTGACGGCAATAACGTTGAATTTATGGCGTCACATTTAAAGGTTTACAAGAAATCAGTGAAAACTTGGTGTCCAGCCAGCCTGAACTTCAAGCTGGCTGGACACATGTATCTCCGCTGTCAACAATACTATTTTATTCTTTGGTTTTATTTGTATTTGCAAAGAAAACTAACAATATTATTATTTGACAGCTTCCGTAAATGTTGTAAACGCTACACGTCGCCACCGTCGCGCACATAACCAATTGGTACATAGCCACTACTGCGAACGCGACGAACTAACTTCCCACTAACTACAACTAAGTACCTATATGTACAAAGTTAATGGTGGGGGTGACCACCGCGTGTCACTTTTAAAGCTTACCTATATTTAATTTAATATTCATTTCATCATATTTCACAGTAAAAATAATATTAAACAATACAATCTTGTAAAAAGGTTGTATCTTACTGAATGGTACATAGGTAATTTAATTGATTGTATAAATATTAAAAAAAAATTAAGATGATCCTTATCACTTTTCTACTTGAGATCTGGACCTAAAATGTTAATGAGAGAGATAATGTATTTTATTTCGGCTTTTGATATCGGATCCAAATTATTATGAATCGAAGGAACCACTTCGAAATTATAAGAGCACTATTTAACATTGTCAAAATTTGGTTTCATGCAGTTTTAAAATCTGAGGATTATAGCTTGAGGGGGCACCGGGCGGGCCCCATTTGTTCCACAGAACATGGCGATCTTGAACTACATGTGGTAGTTCGTCCTTTTCATTCTCTAGGAAGAGTAAGAGAGAAACTTGTTCCTTAGAACAAATGAAACCCGTCCGGGACACCGGGGAAGTATAGTTGTGTTTGGTCTGAGCATGGCATTATAGATTATTCACATCAATATATTACTTAGCTCACTAACATTAATCAAAGACAAGCTCGAGCTCGTGACCACGACGCATGCAAATGCGTCGAAACGTCGAGTAAAATAACAAATCGGGCTTGTCTTTGATTATATTCGCGCCTATACCCGGTGACAAAATTGAGGTATGTCTGTGCGCGTTTCATTAAAAAAGAATTACATAAGATTACTCAGTGAGATCTAGGTTTGCGCACAGATGAGACGTCTTAACAGCGGCGTGCACACCATATAAGCAAAAAGACACTGCCTACCTTAGTATTTTGGCTAATAGAGTTACTAGATCTTTTTTTGTTGTACTCACGAAATAGGGTACCAAAGGTCCTGTGTTTCGTAGACAAGTTACCTATACATAGGTATCAATCCTTGGGGATTACTGCCTACCTTGTCGTAAAAGCCAGTGCACGCCACTGACGTCTAGCTAGAGTAAACTCATAAGCAGCGACTATGAATTGACGGCTTAGTGTGTGTGTTCTGCGAGATTGTATGGTCAGAAATAAAACACAAGTGTAGTAAATCAACAAGGGTGGTTTATTGCGTCCTAGTGCAGCCAGGAGCGCACGATGCGCCGCGCGTCCGCCTTGCTCTGTGACATGCGCACCGTGTCCGTGCTCAGCCACGGCTGCATGTCGAAGCAGTGAGACGCTCTGCACACAGACAACACACTTACATATTATTCTCCAATAAATAGAGAGAAAGCCTTCTTGCATTAGATGTGGGAAACTAAAGAGATGCAACTTTTTATTTGTCTTCGGACATTCGATCCTTTTTTTAAAGTGAAACTTATTACATCGTCTCAAACTGACGTCGACATGTCGGGACATTTTTACACACGGTCACCTGACCCCAAACTCGGATACCCTGTACTATGGGTGCCAGAGACTGATATACTTACATACATACTTTTAAACACATAGATAAATAAAACACCCAGAATCACACAACAAATGCCACTAGTCCATGCTGGCCGTCAAGATGGTTATATAATTCCATACGTTTCATTATCTACATACATACACGTCCCAGAGGGGTAGGCAGAGACTACAGATCTCCATTTATTACGGTCCTGACATACCCCTTTCGCTTCATCTACATTCATACATGACCTCCGGTTTCAAGTACTTTCCACGCCACCTTCGGCCAGGACATCACCAATCTGGTCAACATATGTCCTTCTGGGGCGACCTCTACTCACCCGGCCCATTCATTATCTACTTTAAAAAAAAAAGAGGTCACCGATAGTCGATCGCGTGCGCTTTGTCTAAGTACAAACAGTGAATAGATAACGTATGTGGTGACGTATGTACCTGGGCACGGTGATGGTGGGCGAGGTGTCGGAGAGGTCGGCGTCGTGCACGCCGAGCGCGTGCCACGGGTCGTCGGCGCCGTGCACGTTCACCGTGTGCTCCACGGCCGGGGCCAGCCCGCCGTACAGCGCGTTCACCGCCGACACTGCGTTCGTCACGTAAGTCGCGTCCATGCTGGAGACGTAATCAACCACGCTGAGTTACTCTAGCGGGTACTTTGTGACGCAAGCGGGTTTATTAGCACCTTGAAGCACTCAAGAAATATTATTCTTAGAAATGTAAAAGTGACCAAAAGGAAAAAAAACAGATGTACAGGTTGGATTTTTTATATGAATCCCTATGATATGATGAACTACCTTAAATCCTTTAGTTAGCTCATTATACATACATACATAGACTTCACGCCTGTCTCCCAGAGGGGTAGGCAGAGACTACAGATCTCCATTTGTCACGATCCTGACATACCCCTTTCGCTTCATCTACATTCATACATCTTTTCATACATGCCCTCCGGTTTCGAGTACTTTTCACGCCACCTTCGGTCAGGACATCACCAATCTGGTCTTTATATGTCCCTCTGGGGCGACCTCTACTCACCCGGCCCATTACATCACCCATATAAATCTCTTTCGTCAATCGACTTTCATCCATTCTCTCCATATGGCCAAACCACCGAAGCATGCCCTTTTCAATCTTGGTCACTACGTCTTCCTTCAAACCGCAACTTTCTCTTATCACACTATTCCTTATACTGTCATTCAATGTCACGCCTTTCATGCTCCGCAATGACCGCATTTCTACGGCATTGACTTTGCTTTTATGCTTCTTCTGCCATACCCAACTTTCACTCCCGTACATTAAGGTAGGTGCCAGTACAGCGTCATGGACAGCCAATCTTGCCTTTTTCGACATGAATTGGCTCTCCATAACACTGCGAATACTATACTGCTAGTATTCGCACTGCTAATAATTATACTGAAAGGAGACATTCCTTTATGTTTGAAAAGAAAGGCAACTGCATTAGAGTTATTTAAAATTTCGCTAGTCTGACCCGTGAATAGAACTACTTAATTAAAAAAAAAAGAGAAATGAACCCTTGCTATTTTATCATACGAATCGGTAGTTACTGTTCAATATAAAACTTGTCTAAGAAACATTTGGTCTTACAAGCTCACCGTCATTTGTTCTATGAGCACCCCATGAAATTGAATATTATTTACAGTAATAACCCACTAACCAATGACAAAAAATATACATTGCGTAACTTACAAACTGCTTTGTCTCTTGGACACTTAAAATTTTCTTCAAATATCAAAATACTGATTAAGTTACACACTGTAGGTATCAATTGTATTATAAAGTAAAAGGGGTTAGATATTAGTAATTATCAGCGTAGAGACTGGACGGGCGCGGCGTACCTAGAGTCGAAGACCTTCTGGCAGACGTCGACGTAGAAGTCGAGGTCGAGCCACTCCAGCGCGTCGAAGGCGGTGCCGGAGGTGGGCGCGGTCTGGTAGTAGCCGTACTCCGTGCACGTCTGCCAGTACCACGCGATCGCTGGAACCACGCACCCAACATGTGTTCACTTACGTCTTACTTTTACACTAAACCCCTTACCAATAATAAGACCCTAAGGGCCTTACTAATAATGGCGTAATTGCTATTTCGAAGATACACAAAGCTCAACTTAACTTGTCAGTTGTATGCCAGATACGGAATAACCAGTTCAAGTAGACCTGTAATAACCGTTGTGTAAGTGACAACGCCTTTATTGGTAATGGGGTAACTGTATAGTATGAGAGTAGCTCGTGCCGATTAGTACACTGTATAGGTATTCTCTCTACGCCTACTATCGGCGTTAACTCAATTTCAAGTAAGTATTCTTTACATTGTCTTTACGACATGTAATGGTAAGCATCAGCAGTTAAGTAATAAAAACTAAAACATAATGAAATAATAATTTCCATGTACACAAGATAGTTAATTCCTCTTGCATCGCTGACATCGGGACAGCTAGAAGAAGGCGCTGACGTCGCGTAGGTACGCGACGGTACAAGAATTGCACTACGGATGCGGGATGTCTATCAGCCCCCCCCTAGCGAAGCGCATCAAGAAAGACATGACGACATAGAGCAAGTACGCGCTGTTATTGGCTGCTATGTCACACATCGTGCGACTCAGCTTGATTCAACCAATCGCAGTGACTGGTTTGTCTTGTTAGGTCTTTCTTCGAGCCCTTTGCTAAGGGGCTGTTATCGTTATTTAGAGAGATGAAAGATGTAAGTAAAGAGCATGATAGTTACATTCGGAGGTGCCGCTGCGGTAGTTGTCGACGTACGCGTCGTAGTCGAGCTGTATGCAGCTGGTGGCGCCGAGCCCCGCCGACGCGAACCCGCCCAGCACCTGCAGCGGACTCGTGCCTGACACACACACACACACACACACCATGTATTAAAC
>SJJU01013543.1:0-12756 GCA_012932125.1 Conopomorpha cramerella
TTATAGGGTTCACACACCTTGTTGTGTGCGGGTTACATCACGATGTTGTCCTTCACCGTACGAGTATTGCGTTGCGTACATAAAAGAGTCCCATTGGTACACGTCCAGTAGCCGGACTCGAACCCGGGACCTCCCGGTTACAAGTCAAGTGTCCGACCAACTGGACCACAGACGCTCTTGGATGGTTTATCCACTTTACACTAATATCAAAATTACGACTCGTCAATTTAAGTGTAAAATGTCAGAGTTCCAGTGACTTGGAATACATCATGTCTACATACCTATAACAGTTCATTCACTTTTAGAACATAGCTAATATTCTGTGTTTTGTGCTTTTCTGCCGTTTGGTGACGGCGAATAGATTACATAAAAAATTAAAAAAAATAAATACACTTCACGCCTTTTAATCACAAAGCGGGGTAGGCAGAGGCACTTGCTAATTAACAAGTGCCCACGGTTCACCAAGCGTATTTAACCCAACGTGACAGGGGGTGAGCCGTTATAGGGTTCACACACATAGTGGTGTGCGGGTTTCATCACGATGTTGTTCTGCACCGTACAAGCGTTGCGTTGCGTACATAGGCTCTGAAAAAGAGTCCCATTGGTACACGTCCAGTAGCCGGACTCGAACCCGTGACCTCTCGGTTACAAAAAAAGGATTCGACCAACAGGACCACAGACGCTTGATTACATATTGTGTCACCAACCCTGCCTAACTTTTCCCGTCGTGGCGTTCGTAAGAGGCCACCGAAGTAACTCTCCAGACGGGCAGCAGCGCTCTCTGTGAGTTTAACCACTACACCACTGCGATCGCTAACCCGCCTGCCAAGCGTGGCGACGATTATTGGCATTTCGTCCCAATAGATCATAGAAATCATTGGGGGTGGCCCTCGTCCAGCAGTGGACGTTATGTGGCTGATGATGATGATGATCCTTCTCTGATGTCTAACTAAATGAGTGAGACAGAACTACAGGACCAAAGTCTGCCAAGTATAATCTAAAAGCTAATTATTGTACTTATCTATGTGATAAGGCCTTAGTCATGATCTTTCCTGTCTATTTTTTACATTAAAAGAAAAAATGCTACGGATAAGAAAAGAAGTTTCGTCAGAGTTTACAGAGAAAGATAAATAAGATGAATTTTTAATACTGTTACAACATATACCTACATTGATATATGCGCGCAATGATTTACTTTTAGTAATTTGTAACGTACATTTTTATTCACACCCGCATTTTAGTCGTAAAGCAAAATTCTACAACTAAAATACCGAAGCGACGAGTGATACCGTACCTCATTGAACACACGGTCAACTAATTTCAGAAGTCAAAACAAACAATAAATTCTAACTGGCGAACATATTATTTTTAATAGATTCACTGCGGATTACTACATAACGTTCAAGGCTTTCTAAATAGCAGTAATTATTAATAGTCATCACCGCGATTATAATAAAAATACCTTTGCGATCCAAGATTAAAAGTGCAAAAAAAAACTGTGTTACTTAGATTTCCACGCACTGAACAAAAAACCGTATCAATGTAAATGTCATTTTACGCGCGATTTCCCAAAAAAACAAAAGCTAGTGCCAGAAACTTTCGAGAGTCGCGTTCTAAAAAAAAAGTTACTGTCAAAATTTTCGCGCCGATTTTCCGAGCGGGAAAAATCGCATCGGGGCCGCGTTTCGTGGGTACGAGTGAAGCACTCGCGCGATCTCGGACTCAACTGTTGGCGGGAGCCGGCGCGCCGCTATGCGATAGGCGCACCTACTACACAGATGTGTACAGCCTACAGTCTTCTGTGTGACGTCAAAATAGTACATCTTGTTAGTTTTACTATTTATGTATATCCTATTTTGCAGACACATTTTATGGTTTTTTTAACGTACGATCGATTTTTCGTTTTTGTTACCTACACGTGCGTAATGTTATATTGAGGTCTTTTTACTCGATTCGAAGGTAGAGAAAAAGACTACGGATATGAATTTCCCATGATGAACAACTTTCGATTTTCGAGTCATCGAATTTTGCACATTGTAAAATACTTGGTCGTAACTAAAAATCTAGTATTTAATTTGAAGTTTACTTTTTAGAACATAACCGCGATATAATGCAGCAAATTACTATTCTGATAATTTCGCACGTCTGATCTACGTTATTCAGAACTTATAAATTATCACATACAAACAACAACAGAGTGTTCATGAATGAAATTTGAACGAAACGAGATGCAAGTATACTTTCACTTTCATTCACTACGTCCGACAACCCCAAGGTCGGTGATGGGACCTTGGAAATGTAACATCAGCAAAATTGTAAAAAATCTTCCAAACTATTTCTTATATAACGTGCATGTTAAATCTGTGACGTCCGGACTCAGTAACGGCCGTGTAAAATCCCAGCACACTTATTATTCCCACTATCTCGATACATGACTTTTGCAAAGGTATTAATGTAGGTAATTTTAAAACTGGTTCTGATGTCAATGTAACATAGAGCAACGTAAGACATCTTCATAGATGGACGTCACATACCGACCGGATTTTCGATATTCTGATGGATGTGGAACAGGCGAAATGGAAATGCCAAAAGGATGTAAACTTATATCCGATTACTCGTCTTCTTTTCTGAAATTAGTTGAATAGGTATCTAGTTTTTTTCTACTCTATGGTTAGTTTCCAGGTTTTGTATTTTTTTAAGTAGGTATATGTTGTTAGTGTTGGTCCCTGACGATAAAACATTATAGCTCGCTGTTAAAGTCAAAATGTTGCGTGCCTATATAAAAGGTGACACAAAGGATAACCTTTTGTCGATAGACCGTTTTTCTTCTTCAGAGTTTGTCCCAGTTGTGAAACCCGTTCTGTTTTTTAGATCCTAAAACAGTTTTAGGGTCTATTCTTAATTACAATAAATCCATTCCAATTACTACTTACTCTATTAGAGTTCTGATTGCCTTTCTAGAAGTATCTAAGGAGACATCATCTCTCCATTGTATCCTAATATTCCTATAATTTTTATCTTCCAGGACACAAAGATTGCACAATATGTTGTGAGTCGTATAAAATACGCCGGTAGAAATTAATACTTGTAAACTTCAAGTTCATGAATTCGTTTTACTATAACGTATCTTACTCTATTTTTAGGTTACCTGGAAAACATCATTCTGCGCGATAAGGTCGAATTTTGCAAATCTTACCATTGTACATTTTCCATTTGTAATGTGCAATAAAGATTATACTCATTCATTCTTTATCTTCGCTAACCTACCTACACTGTACGTGATCAGTTAAACATAATAGTGCAAGTGGGCCCAAATTGGCTACTGGTGTTCTCCCATTTCCAGTTAACCGGTCGCTTGATCGTTTGACGGACAGGCAATTAGCTAATCAGCCGCTAACCGGTTAATGAAAGCCGTGATAAGGGGCCCACAGCTAAGTGCCCTCGTAGGATTGTGGATCGCATTGCGGGATCAAATTCCGCTGGAAATAATGAAAGTTGATTGATAAAATGTCAATCTGTCAGTAAAATTTAATTGATTCTCGGTAGCAGATTGTTTTGATTTCCTGGGATTGATGGATGCATTAACATGTTGTTCATTTTTTTTTGCAAGTAAATAATGAATTTTAGACCCACTGAAGAATGGACGATGACTTCGATAAAAGCTCATTATACTTATTGTGTCAAAAGTGGTGCCACTGGTCTCACTATTACCGCAATAGTAGGGCAATTATAGTGGTTTCGACAAAGATACTTTAACTCTGGTGGCGTGGTCATCATTTAAATAAGCGCCTGAAGTTTTTATCATACATAGCATAAGCTTTAATAGAAAACTACAAGTTATACGCAAAAAAACCTTTTGCCGGAAAACCTATTAAAGAAGTTGGTACCCATCGTATTATCTACTACCTCTCCGTTTAATATGAATTAGTGGGTTTCGTTTTTCGTTCTAAATTTCCACGAAAATAATTGAACAAAATAATTGCATAAGGCTCATAAGACTTGCAGAAGCTGACAATAAAGTTGGTACTAAAACAAGTAATAAAACAAGAGTACCACCTTTACGATAAATGGGGTACCTAAGGGTAAGCAAACGACGAGATTGTTTAGCCACTCAAACATGCGCATGTGGAGAAAGCCAAATAAATCAACTTTCATGCTAAACGAAATAGACAAGTTACCTCGTTGTCAGTATTCATTGATTGTAGGAAGAGGATTCCAAAACGGGCACTAAATTTTGGCAAACAACCAAGCGAAATATCATTATGTAACATAAAACGTTGAACAAATACGCTGTACGTCGCCGAGATAGTGTGTATGTGTGTTTGCGCACCGCATTCCTACACCGATCATGACATAAAAGAGGTAATTTCAAGATGATTGCGTCTTGAAACTGAAAATTGTTACAAAAATATTTACACTCTACATTTTTCAGTGACTCGTGAAGGATGTTTATTCGTAAACCTTTTTGTTGACATTAAAATATTACCTTTACCTAAAAATACAATCGTTATCATTATTACTTCAGGCAAATAAATAAATGAAATGAATAACTCATGAAGTAATGATGCTCATAGCTGGTTCTACATCAGTTTTTGTCACTAGACAGATAAACTCGGATATAAAAGACATACATACATTCACGAGTGAAGGCAGGATTAACAATGCATTGAAATATGGAAAATCTAAAAATATAGTAAAATTATCGGGCCTAGCCAATTATTGGAAAAGAAACGATCTGTGCGAAAAGAAAAGAAGAGAGAAACAGTAGGTACAAAATTCTTCTTTGGAGAATAATTCATATGAGGAATATAAGCTTTTATGATTATGATATGAGTATAATGTAGAGGTCGCCCCAGAATACATAATATACGTAATACATTGGCCAGATTGGTGATGTCCTGGCAGGAGGTGGCGTTAAAAGTACCCGAAACCGGAGATCATGTCTGAAAAGATAAATGAATGTAGATGAAGCGAAAGGGCTATGTCAGGGCCATGACAAATGGAGATCTGTAGTCTCTGTCTACCTCTCTGGAAGACAGGCGTGAAATGTATGTATCTATGTAATTGGTATATAAATTCTAGTTCTTTTTAAAGTTCTCTAATTGCAGTTTAAAACTTTCTAAATGTAAGTAAATAAATTATTTCTAAAACAGTTACACGAAACTGTCGAGAACGTACAAATTAGTTAGAGTGTTCACACTATTCCTGTTTTTTGTTTGATGTCTGATTAGAAACATAGAGATTGCTTTGAATTTTCGTGTGTAGTATCACGTTTCCCAGTTTTTTGTTAGTGATCTCGTACTATTTTATCATTATTTTAAAGTGACATAAACATGATCTATATTATAACAATTAATTACTAAATGTGTGTCTATGTGCAAAACTCGAGAACGGTAGGACCAATTACTCTAATTCTTATTTGTTGTGCTCATCAATGTCACGAGAAGGTTCTTATTTGACAGACGAAAATAAGAAAATTGCACAGGAAATCACACTAATTCGAAATCAATATTCGAAAAGGACAGAACAACGTCTGTCGGGGCCACTAAATACATTTCACTCCTTTTAATCCCAAAGCGGGGAAAACAAAGGCACTTGCTAAGCACTACCACTAGTTTTAAGTAAAACTAACTTCGCAAAGACTAAGTATTTATGATAAGTCGATTACGATAAAATGATCTCATGCATAGATCACTGCATCTACTCTACTAAATATAGACCACGCAAACATTGTATAACTTATGTTTTTCTGCTCAGAGAAAAATATTCAACATTAACGTTCACCCGATTCCCGAACATTTCCCATCAGTTTACGGCTCAAATTAGCGATGTTACAGCGTGAAACACAAAGACACACCGCGAATGTTTGGCCAAAATGTTCCAACACTCATAAATCATATTATATCTTGTGTAAACCTGCCCTATGAGGCTCAGTGAACCGGAGACCTTGGTCAATGGACTGAAAAATTTCTGCCTTATCTCGAAAACAAACTCAGCCGAATTTACATCTCTGCTAACTAACAAATAAACGTACGTAAACCTACGTAAGAAATTTATCTCTAAAAAAGGCGAAATTCGAATTATCCGAGCGCGAGAATTTTGTCTTTAACTTCGTAACACAAAGTCACTGAAATACTAGAATACATAGCATTAATTGAAGAACGTGGCCGTTCAGATGATTCATTATTTAGCCCTCGTTAGTAATATTTGGACGGAGGAGTAACGTATGGCCTCTATTAGTCCTGTGTAATTACCCAACAAACAGACCAGCGTTGAGAATGGATTTAACCATAATGGGCTATAGCCGGTCGGAGATTTGGAAATTTAAACTAACGTCCATAATTCCTAATAAGCGCTGGCCCATCGCCTTATAATAAATGACCCTAAATGTTCTTAATAAGTTGTGTAATTATTGGTATGAACAGGTATTGTTTTTACAGATCGACATAATATCGCACGTCACAATCCGAATAGGTCGTATTGTATTTAAAAGTATACTTTTTATTTGAAAATTTATAACTCGCAGAAAAAAAATCGTATGGAATTTTATTATAATGTACTTAGTTAGATGGAACTTTCAATTTACTTTGGGAATAAACGTTGAAATACGTTATGTTAAAAAATTATGATATAAATTGATTACGAATTAATACTGTTCTGTTGTGATTGTGATTGTGATATTCGATATGCAGATCACATAATCCTATTTTAATTTCATTTTCTAACACACTACTGTTACACTTAATTATGCCAATAAAATGGGAACTCAATAGGTACGTCTTTAGATTAAATACTGTTAAACTGCTAAGATACATACAGTGTAAAATATTGTTAAATAAAATAAATAAATACACTTCACGCCTTTTGAGCCCATTACCGGTGTAGGCTTCAAACATCTTGTGGTGTGCGGGTTTCATCACGATGTTGCCCATCAGGGCAACATCGTGATGAAACCGCTCACCTTAACCCGCTCAAATCGCTCACCGTATGAGCGTTTCGTAGCGTAAATAGGCTATTCAAAAGAGACCCATTTGTATCCGTCCAGTACGTCAAGTCTCGAGCCCGCAACCTCCGATTGCAGATCCAAGCACCTACCTAACCTAACCACGCGACCTATAATACAAACTAACAACGTACCGGCTTGCCGTTCCTGTAAACACAATGAGTGATTGTAGGCCGAGAGAGTGGGACAGATCCTAGTAGGAGGGTCCATGCTAGGCCCATTGACCTGTAACCGCCCGCTCAAGGTGATTCTTATTCATCATCTTCATCAGTCACATCCCGTCCACTGCTGGACGAGGACCTTGCCAATGATTTCTATGATCATTTGGGGGGAAATGCCAATAATCATCACGCTTGTCAGGCAGGTCTTATGAAGAGTTCCGTCGGTCGCCTTTTACGACCCCCATGACGGGAAAAGCTGGGATGAGGTTTCGCTGTCACTATACAGCTCACATCCGCACCCCTAACCCTTTCCAACCTATCTGAATATGGTTAGAATGAATATAGTTGACCTTATGTTAAATCCGAATCATACCCTCTATTTTGAATAGAACCCTTGACAACACCTTCCCAAAGTATATACATGTTAAATATGTACTAAATAATCTATTGGCTAAAGTAAATATTTACAACAAATTAAAAAAAAATTTGTTGTGTTGTATCTAGTTGATGATAGAACACCATAAACACACAATAAGGTTCAAATTCAATTGAAATGAACTCTCACGATTGTTTCAATTCGGGTGCAAAGGGCTAAACATCATAAAAAAGTTCTAAAAGAAAATAAGTGTAGAAATGGCAGTTGAATACCAATAAAGACGACTAGACAACTAAATACTTAACTATGAAATCATAAACGTCCGTAACCAGCTGTTGAATGTCACATAGGTATCAATACTAATAAAATGCTACCGCAAACAGTTTCCAGTCGTCCACAAACAAAATGAGCCACATATTATCAATTCCGTTTGCGTTCCGCATCATAAAATTTTGGCTGTATAATAAACTGTCTGACAAGGATCTTATGACGTGTGAGTTCTGAATATTTAATGTGATTTCTTGCCACTACCGTATTTATTCCTTTCTTGGTGAGTTTTTTCTTCGGTTTCGAGTACTTTTCACGCCACCTTCCGCCAGGACATCACCAATCTGGTCAATGTATGTCCTTCTGGGGCGACCTCTATTCATCCGGCCCATTACATCACCCATATAAATCTCTTTCGTTAGTCGACTTTCATCCATTCTCTCCATATGCCACCGAAGCATGCCCTTTTCAATCTTAGTCACTACATCTTCTTTCAAACCTTTTTTTTTCCTAATAAAAAAATAAATAAATAAATACACTTCACGCCTTTAATCCCAAACAAGGGTAGGCAGTGGCACTTGCTAAAGCAAGTACCCACGGTTCACCAAGCGTATTTAACCCAACGTGACAGGGGGTGAGCCCATCGCCATTGCGATAATATGTAGTTTTTTCAATTAAGAAAAGCCTCGATTGGCTGAAACTAAGTGCCAAATCATCCTTGTCGTATAGCACGACTATAGTCTATGGCAGAGTCATCAAACAATGTACAAACAGTAGCAGATCTGTTCCCGATAGCGGTCTGTGAGTAACAAACAACGCTCCCGTGTGAAGCGAAGAATGTTAAGTAAGCCAACATGCGTGTGATTCACAAGATTACGCGCGGTCAGTGCGCTGGCGCAGCTTTTGGCGCCGCAGTGTTAAATGGATGGAGAATTCTGTACACTAGGTACCTACAAACATCTAGTAGTTACATGCGTGTGCCCTAAAAAAAAAGTGTATTTCCAATAACCGAAATGGTGAAAACGTGCCGCACTACAATAACTCGCTAACGAATAAACATTCCAGAGCCAGTTATGTTACAAAAAAAAGTGCCTTGACAACATTTGGAAATCTTCGCAGAAAGACTGCTTAGGAACGAATTTAACGTAGCTTAAGAGTATTAAAAAAAAAGCTTAAAGTTACTAAACTCGTCGCGATTGCTGCTAAATCTTCGCACTTTTTTACGTCATTTGTGTTAATTAAAGTTCTATGTCGTGTGAGTCGAATGGATGAAATTGATGTTTTAAATTATTATTTTTAAAGTTAAAATTTCCTAAATATGTAGTTTGAGATGTTGAAGTACAGTGAAGTAGTGGAATTAGTTAGATTTGAAATTAAATCCAGGTAACCAGAAGAAACATCTAACTTTATTTTATTTAACAATATACAATGCAAGATTTCATTAATCTCGTAGTTTAATCTCGTACCTACCTATTTATATTTATACTAATATTATAAAGGGGAAATATATTACTTTTTAGGTATATTCTGTGACGAATACAAAAAACTAAAGGACAGATTCCGATAATTCTTCATCTCCTAAAATGCTACGATACCTCGGGCTATATTTTCTCCCGAAATTCCCACAAGGGATGGAATAAAATGTTCGGAATAACAGCTAATTCGCTATAAAATAAAAGAAATCCGAATGAAAAAAACTTTAACTAAGTTTATTTTACACAAACACGTTTAGAGCGTGACAAGCTTTACTTGAGCACTGCAGAGGTCTGTACTTGAGGAAAGCTTCAGAATATGGTTTACAGAATGTACCTACACATAGCAAATAATAAAAAGACACTCATGGAATTTATGCAAAACTCCATAGACACAAAAAACAATGTTCCTTATAACCAGCATTGGGTTCATCGTGGCTTGACTTTTGTAAAATATTGACGCTTCCTAATATAAATACCTAACCCGATCCAAGGTTAAATGCGATTGACAGCTGTCAATTCTGCTATTTGATGGAGCAGAGGGGCGTTGGGAGAACGCCAGGGCCGTATAGTTGAAACGTCAATGGTGAGACAAGAAGAAATAATCGTGTATACTAATATAACAAACATGGAAGATTTGATTGTATGTTTGTTGGAACTGAATATGCTCCGAAACCTGACTTAGTTGAAAATTGGGAATGATCGATAAGTCGTTCTAAAATCTACCACACATGGCGTTACAATCGCAAGTACTATTGATATTGGCTTGCTATAAGCAAAGTTTTTTAAAGTAAAGTTTTAAAGTTTACTTAAAAGTTCATCTTCACGTCAATCAAATTAAACCAAACTAATATTAAAAAAAAAATCTGTCATAAAAAAGAGTCCACATCCGAATTCACTGAATGGCAGGACAGAAACTTATCTAGCGATTTACTGAGGTAGCGAGATGTGATATTGGCGACATCTCATAACAACAAAAGAAAGTATTTTCAGCAGTCAGTTGGTTGTCAAATAATTCCGTTGGAAAAGTTTATCACCGTATGACATAAGCTCTATATTAAAGAATTTGGGATTCCTACCACTTTCAATTCGCAAACAAAATCGTGCGGCATACACTACTTTGGAATAAGAAACCTAAATTAATTAATGTAAATTAATATTGCCTGATTGACCAGTCGTAGTAACTAACTTTTCAAATACATAAAAAAAAATCTGCGGCAATGTTAAAATATGTTTAAGTATAGGAGTTTGGAATCAACGTTGGTTATTTTAACTTACACAGCTTTAACAGCGCGATATCTTTGACTGGACATCGCGCTAACATTTCGTATTACAGTATTACGGCAGTACTTATTTGTGTAACAGCAAAGTTTGAGCTCTGATCCAAAAGATACGAAATAATTTGGATATCCAAAAGGATATCCTTAAAATCTTGTTTTGAAGGGTTTAAATAATTGACAACATTTAATTTATAAGCCAAAAAAAGGAAGAAAACGTTTCGGTATTTCCCTTTCAGGATCGTGTAAAAAGAAATCAGATCTTTCCTATACGTAAATTCGGAGAACGGTACGGTAGGTGCCTATTTTTATGGTCCATGTATAGTATTTTTATGGTCCATTTGTTATAAAAATAGTTATTTTTTTTAATGGATTGACATTATATGCTGAAATAACATAGCATAGCATGTCAGCAATAGTTTTTTATAATTTGCAAAAAATTATTGTGCACCAAGCAATGACTTCACTTGTCGCTTACGCAAGCCGATTTTCAAAGTAAAAATTATGAAAAAGACTATAAAAATTGAAGTAAATAATACGGGCCCCATAATTTTCACTTTTCTTTAATATTCCGTATTTTTTTAATCAGCCTCTTTTAGTCCAACTGCTGGGCAAAAAAATATATACAAAAAAATATGAAATGTGTCGAAAGATTTTCTTTTTTCAATTTCTGACTTTGCATAGTAATAAAGAAGTACGGGTACCTTATCTTTACAATGTATCTATGATGATAATACTTGTAGTCCCTTATAAGGTAAATCTAATAGTTTGATAAGAAGTTAATTAAATCAAGTATATTGAAATTCCTATTTGTCGAAGGGGACCTAGACAAATTGCCCGATATCATAGAACGGGTCTCAAGTACCGTAAAATGTGATGTAATTAGTCCAGTTTTATCAACAATTTGATAAGTGGGCAAAGAATTAGTTATGTATCTATTGACAGTTTTTATTGTAAAATTGCCTAGTTATATTTAATTAGTCGCACAATTTCCATTATATCGACAATTACTTTTAATATCATAAAGGTTATTGCAAAAGGGTTAAATTTAGAGAATTCATCGCTTTTAATGCACTTATAACATTATCTAGAAGACAAAATTTAGCAACTAGTTACCTACTAGGTACCGTAGGTACTGTAGAATCTACCTAATTGAAACCACCCCAAGGTTGAATTTCGTTTTAGACAAACAACCTATACTGATTGTGTACAATTTGTTTGTTAACATATTGGACAAGTCTTTGACCACCTTCCTGCCTGGTGTTAAGCAGTGATGTGGTCTACAATGGAGCACACACATGAATAGAAATTCCGTATACTCTGGTACGGCCTATTTAAAACGAAATTTAAAGTGTCACGCATTACCACGCATGTTCTTTTTTGTGCCATCAATCTATCAACGCAAAATTACCTGCGGCAAAAAAGCTACACCGGAGGCGCTCAACACTTTGACAAGTCAGGAAATTGTAGGCGTTAGATTCCGACAGAGCGGTTTTAGCCTCAGAAGCACACGTGTTTTTGTCGTCATATACTAGCGCTGTTTCTTCATGAATTAACTTTTCAATGAGCACTACAAATCTGGATGATTGATGACGTAGTTGATGAGGTTTTCTTCTTCGGTAGGTATATCAATTTAGTAAAGCGATGATTTGGCCAAATTGTATGGTTAGGTAAGGAGCATGAGCCATATTTTTTTTTGTTAAATTGATACACACCGAAATGGAATAAAGTTATTGAGTATTGAAATATGTTCATAATATGCACAAATTTTGGATGAAGATTCTTATGACGTGTTCTGTCTTTATTTACACCGTGATGATTAGGCCAAAAATGTATGGAATCATAAAGATCGCACGAGAGGAAATGTTTTGAGGTTATTTTTTTAATTTCCATACAAAATGTCATTTCCCGAGATATAAATTTATCTATTTTATTGTATTATTATGGAATCGTTTTATTTTTTCATTTCCCCGCATTGGCGCTATAATAAATGTTGATCATATTGACGAGCCCAACAACGTTTCTAAGGCCACAGCTCGGGGTATTTTTATACGCAGTATAACAAAACACTGGACTAATGTGTAAATGTAAAAAATGAGTAAATGTAAATTACACGGTTGTAGAGAGTAGATGTTAGGTAGTTTTGCTTAAAATGAAAAACTTACCAGCGCATCTTCGCCTTTCTGCAATTTTCATTCAC
>SJJU01013546.1:0-11770 GCA_012932125.1 Conopomorpha cramerella
TTGAAACTCATATGAATGTCATTTCTGTATCTTGTTACATTACAACTTTTCATAGCTATCCAGAGGATAATGCTGCTAGTGTTTTGGGCACTTTCGAAAAGGACACGATGTGCTTTTTAAGAACATGTAATACTCGATTGGTTCACATTGACTGTTAATGTTTATTCTGAATATTTAGATTTTTAATTTTGATAATTAATTTTAAATTTGATTTTTAATTTTGACTTTTAATGTGTAATAATACTTAATCATTTTAATAAAAATGAATTCATTCGTAATTCAAGTTTTTCTTACTCGGTAAATTATAGCTATTTCAATGGTATACTTGATTTTGATTTTTAATTTTGACTTTTAATGTGTAATAATACTTAATCATTTTAATAAAAATTAATTCATTCATAATTCAATATTGTCTTACTCGGTAAATTATAGCTATTTCAATGGTATACTTCTTTCCGCGAACATCGTCTCAAACTTTTTCGTCTGTGTGTTGCAAGTCGCGTGACGGCCGGCCGCGGAGTAGAGATAAGGTGAAAGGTGCTCATCAGAGCAGCCAAGGCCAATATGGCGGCGTCTATAGTTCGCAGCAACCGACCGTGTCCTGAAAGTTTCACTTTTACCGAGGTTTCGTAAAACCACACAACTTTTTTTGACGTGACAACGTTCAATAACTCGATAAGATGACGTCATTGTCCCGTTCCGTAAGCGTGTATACTACTACAGCAATGTTTGACGTTGTCACTTCAGACTACCATCCGTAGACCGACTTTACAGACAACCATTTTTTTTTCGTCATAATTGTTGGCGTACCCATAAATTTTGTTAAGCGTCTGTGGTCCAGTTGGTCGGATACTTGATGTGCAACCGGGAGGCCGCCGGTTCGAGTGCGGATACTGGATGTGTACCTATGGGACTCTTTTTCAGAGCCTATGTACGCAACGCAACGCTCGTACGGTGAAGGACAACATCGTGACGAAACCCGCACTCCACAAGGTGTGTGAACCCTTTAACGGCGATGGGCTCACCCCCTGTCACGTTGGCATAAATACGCTTGGTGAACCGTGGGCATTTGCTTATTAAGCAAGTGCCTCTGCCTACCCCGCTTTGGGATTAAAAGGCGTAAAGTGTACTTTTTTTGTTGTAAATGTTGTACATATAAAAAAGATACACTTAAACAAGTTTGTAATGTCTTAGTCACATGCTGTTGGAATCGCTGTAATTTTCTGAGCTTGGAAAAGTTGGTCCGGATCATGACCCCGAGGTCAGCTGTGTGAGAACTCAGAACAAAAACCTATATAGCTGTTTTAGTGAGACTGTAGATGTATTTAAAACTGATAGACCACTTTCTTAGCCGACTGTACCTAATAACTTTTAGTGCTGTGAACAAAAAAGGGATGTCATTCAAAAGTTCAGAAAAACTACTGCTACACATTCCAGGGGTCCAGGTCTGTTACAATGTCGTAGTTGCATTGCTCTGGCATCGTAGCGGTACTTTTATAAACTTTCAAAAGTGATGTGCATCGCTGTTTTAATACGGACGTCAGTAAAATGAGACTAATGAAGTCAGCAATACACATCGTTTTCCTCTACGATGCCAGAGCGATGCTATTAAGAGAGTGCAGTAGACTTAGGCCTCAGGTAAGTGTTTTATTTGGTCTTTATTTTTGTATATATAGACCTCTCCAAAAAAAGACACGCAAAAGCACAAAGTATCGCTAAAAATCACTACCACATTCTTTTACCGCAGAGAAGGAACGAAAATAAATCAACATATCAATAGGAAAATCATAAATTCACTTCACAAAGGCTCCTATGAAACACAATGAGACGGCGTTCGCAAAATGTTTTATTATTCTGAGCAAATAAAGCATTCCTCACACATTTCATCACACGATGGCAAAAATACAGTCGATTGTAAAACGCAAGCTACACAAATTGTGCCCATACGTTGACACCAATAGGAGAGCGCACTTCTGCCGTCCGTGGTCTGAATAGCCAATGGGGCAGCGTCCGTTGCCAAGATGCTTAGCATAATAGCGAATGGACGCTCTAGGAAAATGTAAGGGGAAATTTTATTGGTAGTTCGCGATTTTGAAGAGCGTGTAATTTCATGTTTGATCATCGGATTTTCTTCGAGCCGGCTCGTGTGTATTTCAAGATATTTCTGCCCAGTTTATAAAAGTCAAGGATATGAATGTTTTCTTTGGTAGATTCCTTAATTTATCAGACTTGAGTTTTGTGGGTAAATTATTACATAATGCATAATGGATTATAAGCGGTCCAGTTACATTTCAAAACGTGGTAAAAATGTTATTCTTGGTTGTCTCCGTTACTTCACACACAAATTAGGTACCTATATAATTTAAAGTCTAACTTCCAAAACGAATGGCGAAAATGCGTTTTCATTTCACCACATCCCGTGCAAAACACGACGAAGAACTAATTCAAAATAATCATTCCTATTCACCTATTCATTCGTTCATCTATCTTCGCTCCTCACTCATTCATCACACGCGAGCATTTTGCGATTACACTTCGAAAGGAGAGTTTGATTTCGCAAAAGTCTCAAGTTGGATTAATTAACTAACAGAATAAATAGCGTTTAGTTTACACGGTCAACATTCGTTAAGGATTCCTTTGTCGTTCGTGTCAAAGGGGTGGGACATAGGCGCGGCTGGGTAAAGCTTTATGTAGGTAGATCTATGCCTCTGTATGCTGTAGATACATTTTAGAACCAGTCTTGTGCATTGCAACCTTTGTTGTTGGGTTATTTCTATTATTTTCAACAACAACAACAATCTGTATTCGTAATCTCCAAAAGGGGGTGAATAGAAACTTAGGATCACAAGAACCCTTCGGCAACATTTAACATAATAAGGAGTAAAAGTCAATACGGGTCTTCAGTTACAACTTGCCAGCTATTACAAGTTGCCAGCCTGAATAAACATAAATCTTCAGATCCTATAGTCGGATCCTATATCGACATGCCAGGAAAAAAGGCAACCGGTATTATTTTTAATCGTTTATTCCACATCATTCATTGCATAATATACTCAATATATTATTTATTTGCGTTCTACAATGGTTGGTAACAGATGGTTTAAATATAAAGCACATTGTAGATCCTGGTGGACACAGCAAATTGGTGTAGAAGAGCGGAAGATAAAGTTTTGAACCTATCAGTAATTAAAAATATTTCATGTAGAATACATATCCACATGGAAATTAATTAGGGGAAATGAAATGAACTTCTTAGCTCATAATTCTATTACTTTCGCGAAATGTATGTAGTTATATTAAGTGAATGTGTATGTTTACTAGTTCTTCAGAGAACAAGTACTGACCGGCTATTGACAGTCCCTATTTTATTTACTTTACTACTTTATTGCACTAAAATTGTAGAAAGGTGAACTTAATACTACATAGCATTTTCTTACCGTAGTATTTTACACCAAGGAGCGTCTGTGGTCCAGTTGGTCAGACACTTGATTTGCAACCGGAAGGTCGCGGGTTCGAGTCTGGCTACTGGACGTATACCAATGGGACTCTTTTTTCGTGGCTATGTACGCAACGCAACGCTTGTACGGTGAAGGACAACATATCGTGATGAAACCCGCACATTACAAGGTGAATGTGAACCCTGTAATGGCGATGGGCTCACTCTCTGTAACGTTAAATACGCTTGGTGAACCGTGGGCATTTGCTTTAGCAAGTGTCTCTGCCTACCCCTCTTTGGGATTAAAAGGCGTGAATATATATATAACTACGCAGAAGAGCGACATAAATGGCGGACAACACTGCGGGACAAAGCTAATATAAAATAAGTACATTATCATACTACAAAGACTAGATGTACCGACAATATTGTAGCTCTTTGACTACTGTCTTAATAAGTTTCTGCGCAAAAATAGTGTTCATTGAAAAGCTTATCCCTTCAGTCTAGTGAAATTCATTGCATATATTTCCTATTGAGGTCGGAGAAGAAAACCCACACCAAACGTAAAGAAATACAAAGTAATGCTGTCGAAATCGGTTTCATTCGAGCTTTTTTTGTTCACAAAAGCTCGTCGCGTAAGCTCCCGCGGATCCGCTTGTGTCGGGCAACTCCGGTGGCCGACAACCCTTAATCCGTATCAACTGGATCGATAGTGGGGCCCAGTGGGCGTCGGACTTTATAAAGCTTTGAGCGCGCTGTATTTGGCGAGCGCTTCGTTGCTCAGTTTTAGTTGGAGCTGTGTGCATTGTGTTGTTTCAGTGCAAGACTGTTAATGCTATCGTTTGTGATTATGGAATATATTTAATTGTTTGAATCCCTATATACACTTCACGCCTGTCTCCCAGAGGGGTAGGCAGAATCTTCAGATCTACATTTGTCACGGTCCTGATTTTTAGCTTCATCTACATTCATACATCTTTTCATACATGACCTCCGCTTTCGAGTACTTTTCACGCCACCGTCCACAAATCTGGTCGATGTATGTTCTAAGACGACCTCTACTCACCCGGCCAATTACATCACCCATATAAATCTCGTTCGTTAATCGACTTTCATCCGTCCTCTCCATATGCCCAAACCACCGAAGCATGCCCTTTTCAATCTTGGTCACTACATTTAAGGTACTGATAGACACGCTACTTAGTGGCATTCTTTTGGGGCTATTACGGTAAGAAACCACAGAGACGTCAAATATCTCAAAGCTTCGACTCGTAATAAGAACATTAATATTACGGGAATCGCTGCAAAAGCATGCTACTTACTAGCATGTGTATCAGTAGGTACCTTTACTCTCAAAACAAGTTTGAAAATACTCCTTAATAATCTAAATGTGGCCAACGAGTCTTTATGTTCTTAAGTTCTATCCCCTTTTGGGCATTACAGACATGTGTGTATGTATATTATAGGCTCTACAAAGTACACGCAGGTACTGCACTTGGACGTTACTGAAGCATAAAGTAACCGAGATAGCTTACGAGACCTCGATAGAGCTACGATTCTCACAGAGTAATAGGTTCTGATGAAACACATACATCACGGTGAGACCACAGAGAGCCAAGTCTATGACAAAGTAGAACAATCGCATTAAAATTGATGGAGTACTCGCCGCTATTCGTCCACAACTGGACATAGGCCGTTTCAATGATTTGTTTTCGGCTTCTCGTATCCAGCATCTGTCAGCCATTTTTCGCCAATTATCGTTGTATTATTGTTGTTTTTAAATTAACTTTATTTAACACTAGGCTTACCCCGCGGTTTCACCCATGGTGTGGTCGGTTCCCGTGGGAATTTCGGTATAAAATTTGTCCTATGTAGTAACAAACTTCTAATAAAACAGTTTAGTAATTGAAAACTGATTTCGTTTGAGCATTTCATTTTGAGTTTGTTCGCTTCATATTATACTTAATTGTTTTTTTAAAGTCGGCGACAAATTGCAAAAGATAAAAAACACAAATGTAGCATAACTTTATTCATCGTACGCAATACAATCTAGAAATCCAGAACGAGGTAAACTTTGGCAAGATAAACATAGTACATTGGACTGGTAGTATGAACAATTTCATATATATAAAAGCTCAGTATACTGCCGAAGTTTATTCAAGCCACAGTACAAGAATGTCCCTAATACAAGTGTTCAAAGGCACGCCTTGAACGGTAGACGAACACACTTTCTTTGAAAAGAATACAAGTGTCACAGAGCAGTTCTACAACATGAAGTACGTAAATAGGGCGTATTTTTTGCTTAACATCACCGTAATTGATGCGATTATTAACTTATAATCAATAACATGTAGTCGCACTTTGATAGGTAAGCATGAAAACGAAGATTTTGTTTAAAAAAAAAGAAGCGGCTCTGATGACGAGTATTACTAGAATACTATATCTTTGACAGAATGTTTTTTTTTATAATATAGAAACCTGGATCGATACCTACCGGAGTGGCAGGAGGTGGCCCAAATTAGAGAGGAGTGGAAGACTTGGGGGGAGGCCTTTGCCCAGCAGTGGGAAACAAATCAGGCTACATAAAAAAAAATATAGAAACATTCGATGTTTTCGAGCTTAGAACAACATGCTAGCCTGTCTCGATAGCCGTGACTAAGTAATCCGAGGACTTTAGACGATCAGACTTCAGAATTTAAAGAGAAAATAACAGCCATATTTTTACACAGACGCTTCTGACAATGATTTATTCAACCAATGACCAGGAACCCTTTAGATAAATATATTTAGTAACAATAATGTTTTTGCTTACTGCTTCATGTTGTCTGTGATATGACACACACAGAATAAAATTGTCAGCAAAGGAATAATGTGTTTGATATTCCAAAGGGTTTCACAAAGGACTAGTGTCTCGATGGAGCGCCTTGTTTGTACATGATAGATGGGATCGCTCAAGGGCTCTGCGACTTGGAGAAAATGTTATGCCTTTTTACGTATATAAAAAATAACCTAGATTACAGATACTTTTCATAATTTTCCGCCCGTTACGGTTAATATACCTGTTTTTTTTAGTTGTAAAAAAAATACATAATCTAGTTGAACTCCTTTTCCGGTTTCCAGGGGATTTAAGTAAAGGTCTTTATAAAAACATACATCAGGACAACAGTATTTTACAGTGTTTAAATCACGACTACAGGAATTAACACTACCACATGGACACTTAAAATAACAGTTTTAACTCTTTCCGGGACAGTGAATGCCTATAGGCTTCATAACAATAAAACATCTATTGTGTCTATTATACTGTCCAACAATGTGTTAAAGTTATAACTACCTTTGTCGACACGCATGATGTGTCTCCAAAAGGGTTTAATATCCCTCGTGAGATATTTAAACGTCTGGAAACTGTTAAGCATTTTCTTTGCAAAAACTCACACAATAAGGCTTTTAACAGTTCTCTAAAAGATATTTATTGTTCTATTTCCAAGCTGCAAACACGCCGTAGGCGGCGGGTTAACTGCTTTTGTGTTAATTAAAATATTTCTTTTAATTAAAATTCTTTGTGGGAGATAGCTAACTGGAGATAGGCAAATAGGGGAGCGGCTGGCGATGAGATCTTGTTGCACAAAGTTTCCAGAAAGTTCTTGTACTTCTTTAAAAGCTTCTGAAATCTGTATATCTTTTCTGTACATAAAGAGAAAGGATTTTAATTGTTTATTTGACTGAATAGGCTCCAACAATTGATAAGTGCTTTCATCCTTGGGAATCTACACGATCCTTCCTTTATATTTCATGGGGAAATGAAGTAT
Organism: Conopomorpha cramerella; assembly: GCA_012932125.1. Classification (NCBI taxonomy): domain Eukaryota; kingdom Metazoa; phylum Arthropoda; class Insecta; order Lepidoptera; family Gracillariidae; genus Conopomorpha; species Conopomorpha cramerella. The sequence continues at coordinate 7,246 of SJJU01013546.1, forward strand.
GAAAAAACTGCATAATTCCCGCCACGGGAATAGAGCTCAAAGAATGCGTTGCAATTAGTTAAAACAAGTGAAGTCGCACTAAGTGTGATAGCAGCCAATCACAGAGCGTATTTTATGTTACCTAGGTTTTCCTTGAGGCATATGCAGGCACATTCTTCTGACTGACATTGTATGGGGACGTCTATTTTTTCTTAACACCAGCTCCTGAAATGCACTTGGAAGGGTCTGTACAAACAGTAGAATTCGGCTTATTGAGGTATTTCCAAATCACCCTGTTATTACTATACGGAGTGTAAAAGGACCCCGAGCAATGTTCGTAGAAACGTCAATATGAACAACTTGGCGACAATGCGGGGAAATGAAAAAGATTGTCGCCATAGTAAAATTTGTAACAATGTTTCTAAGACCATTGCTCGGGGTCTTTAGATGTTGTGTGGACTCAGTAGATTAATGTAAGCCTACACATATAAAGGCAATAGCCGCTAACCACAAATATCAAAGTTTAATATAGATAAGTCCATCCCATCCTTGTGGCTTAAGAACTTTTGGGTGTTTAGTTGCAAAGTTTTTTGGCACCCAGTCAATTCCAAAGAAGGAAATGGGTGGTACGTAATTACAATTTACTCGGCTGAACACTTATTGGATTAACAGATGAGCCTTTTTACAATTTTCGACAACAATTTCGGCTATAAATTTTCAGTATTTACAAAATACCTGGCAGGAGCTGGATGTGAGAAGTCGAAAACAGATCACAGTGGCGTGCAATTGGAGAGGCCTATGTCCAGCAGTGGACAAGTATGGGCTGATGATGATGATGACGACAAAATACCTAGATCATAGTATTTTTTACTTACTTAGGTCCTAGAATCCGGGGGGTTCATAGAACACTGCAGTACATCTTCCATTTTAACATACTTCTGCTGATTTCGCCGCACTCCAGTCAACTCGTGCCTCAATTTCTCTTTCACATAGTAAGTATAATTATAGCTTAGTTGATACCAGGATAAGAGAATGACTCTCCGACTGGGGTACAATCCCCTCCCCTGTCTCTCCGTAAAGCCATTCGCTTCAACGCTCGATGACAAAAAAAAAACATCCACCAGTCATCATTACCTATTTATTAAGAAACTTCGGCACAGCTCAAAGATTAAGGTTGGTTTTATACAGACGCGATTCTCATACGCCTTAAGACGATAACTTTGTCGTCTGAAGGCGTACCTACTTAGGTAAAGCCTAAGTTTAGTTGGTGATGGGGGTAAATTAGTGTGCTGAGTGATGGCTCTCCATCCTGGACATGGTTCTCGAGGGACTACCGCCACCTTGCGACTTCGTCCCACCCTTGGATGGAGGGTCCAGGCTGTTCCGTGCGAGTGGACAACGTGGGGTTTAATGGGTCCCGAATTACACCGCCAGCCATCAGCGGCCGAGAAACCATCATTCTTCATAATAATATAATAAAAAAAATGAACCGACGAAAATAAGGTACTGGTTGCTCCTACGATTTTAAAAAGTTTTTCTCGATTTAATCTATAGTTACCCAACATCAAAACCTGATTTCCATATCATGGAATCTTTCAAATATCTTCTTTCCTACAGAATACAAATACAGTATAATCAAATTCATAAACGACAAAGTTATCCGCGAACAAAAGTAAAAGTATGATTGAGAAATCTCCTTTATTGAAGTCGCTTAAACAAAAGAAAAAAAGGCTATCAATACCTAACAAGTTTACTATCCTGAAAGCTCCAATTCAAGCGCTACACACGTAGCTAGTTGAAATTCGCACGTACACTTATTAACCCAATCAATAGCGAACGGGAAATTCATGAATGTATGAACCGGACTTTAATCACTCACAATATTTCCGCAGATAGGTTTGGAATATCAATCGATCACTATAGTGACGTCATCCATTTATCAAGCCCAGTCGAAAGGGTTGATTGAAAGCTCGATTCGTCAGTGATCAACTGCCGAGCCTTTGGAAATCGATACTAACATTAGAATTTAAACGTTATTTTTTGTTCAATACGGTCGAAAATGTACTGTCGGTTTGTGACTATTTCGTAGAGGCATGCATTGAATGTTTCGAATTAGATGTCTTTGATGAAAGAAGTAAACAGTTTTTTTTATTTGATTATAAGTTGGTAACTTATAGGTTGGTTGGTCTTCGTAGACTATTAGTATGACTATTGAACCTATTTCAACAGATGCTAATGCCTGGAAAAAATCGAACTCTTCAATAAAAGATCATACTTAATCAGCTGATATGCATAAGAGCGGCCTATGTCCAGCAAGTGGATAAATAATATGGGCTGGTGATACTATGATGAATATCCCTCTGGTCGCTTTTTACACCGCGTATTGGAAGAAAAACATGTAATTATTTCCGGGTTCCAGGCCAACACAAGCGGTTATTTTAGAACCTACTACAAAGTAAGAGTAAAAAAATATTTACCTTCTATTCCAACTAGTTCAATATGTTGATAGGATTTCCTTCCTACTTCGTGATCAAGGTAGCAGAAAATCCCTGCTTTATATGCGCATCTCTATCGTCTTTACTAGGACGAAAAGAAATGGCGAATCTTTCTTACAATGCCAGTGGAATTTGAGCTTCATTTCGATAGTAAACACTCTGCGTGTAAGGTTAAATTTCGTCAAACTGTAAGAATATCAGAGGAGTTTAGTAAACCTTCGCAAAATATACCTAATAGGTCAGTGAGTAGTGGTTTTATGAAAAGAAACCTTTACTCCACTGACTCTGACTGTTTTAGTAGTTACGTAGCTTATACTCATGGAATATTACCGTAAAAGTGTTTACTGCTAAATATCAGTATTCTACTATAGAATACTCGTTTGTAAATAATAAGTACAACAAAAAAAGAACAGAGAATTCTGGAGATTTGCGCTTACCAACACTTTTTTTTATTTATTTTTTTATTTAGCCTCTTTTGTCGGCGGGAACCCAATCGGTGACGATTTTCGCCCACCGGTTGGGGTCCATTCGATTGACGTGACCGGCCCAGTTCCACTTCAATTTGGCGGTTTCTACTCCAACATCCGCAATTCGGGTTTTGGAGCGCAGGGTGGTGTACCATACCGTTCTATAGAATTCCAACACATTTAGCTATTAATTTTTATATTATAGTCACCAGTGGACGCCTCGCGATTTCATTCGCACAGTTTCCACCCAGTTATATAACTGGGTGGAAACTGCTTTCTAAAACCATAACTCCAAAATTAACGTTTTTATCATATAAACTTCTACCCCCATTTTTACACGTTTGGGGATACCATAAAAGAAATTTGAAACACAGATCGGGCGGGGCAATTATGAATCAGTCAGGACTTTGAGTTTTATAGGAGGATGCATTCTCCTGGAACAGTTAGAGTACTGCAAGTCGGAAGGAATATGGTGACAAGTGTGTATGGTGTGACAGTCGACGATGGCAAGTGACCTGCGGATCAACAGGAAATGCAGTTTCAATGCGGCAGATTGTAGGCCGAAAACGAGATCGATAGGGAAACTCGATTTTTTGGTCCATATTGGCCAAAACCAAAACCGAAACGTCGCTTGTTCACTAAAAATTTTTTTTTTAAATGTACAGTAAACATTTGATAAAATAACGTACACAGACCGACTATGGATCAATACGGGGAAAACTTGTTGCCACAACCAGCATAGCTGTTACGCCAAAGCAAATATAGGGGAGTTTTTTTCATAATTGCAATGGTCTTTAATGTACTAACGTTGACAGTAAACTGACTAGAATGGTAACAGGATTACTATAGGACTACAATGAACGGCCGCCATGGACTAGTGGTCAGGACATCAGCCTCTAGGACGACGGTCGCGGGTTCGATTCCCGCCACGGACATAATGCTTTAGTGATGAGCTGAAGCATTTGTTGTGTGCTTCTGGGTGTTTTATTTATCTATGTATGTATTTAAAAGTATGTATGTAAGTGTATCAGTCTCTGGCACTCATAGTACAGGGTATCCTAGTTTGGGGTCAGGTGACCGTGTGTAAAAATGTCCTGGCCATATATTATATATTAAATTGGCTATTTATTGCCACGTTCTAAAAGACTCACTTCCAAGATGAGCAATTAAAAGAACTACTGTGAATAAACGACACGTAAACCGTTGCACGAAGATCGCGTAGGGTGGACACTAACCGGCCACTGTTTTAAAATCTAAGGTTACCCAAGGGATCCTCTACAGAGTTTTCTCGACTCCTCCCATTTGGAAACCGCTGACTTCAGACTTGAGTTGAGTTCGACTTGAGTTAGTTGTGTTTACAATGTCACCCGTCTACTAGAAACAAGAATTTTCATTCTCTTGTCAGATGGAAATCCATAACCGATCCCAATTTAGAAAATTTCTTCTAGGTAATTTTTGAACTACGTTCTACAGGAATTGAAATAAAGGTTAATATTTTTTCAATGGACTATGAATAAGCTGAAGCTGGATGCGAGAAGCCGAAAACAGATCACAGTGGCGTGCAATTGGAGAGGCCTATGTCCA
>SJJU01013548.1:0-20916 GCA_012932125.1 Conopomorpha cramerella
TTTTCAGCAAAATCAGTTTAACCGCTCTTGAGTTACAAATAGTGTAACTAACACGACTTTCTTTTATAATATATACATAGATGTAAACAATGATTTTATGTTTAAAGATTCATCCTTTATTATTATTGAATGTACCTATGTACTGCCGTTTTAATTAGTGACGGTTATTTTGACTGATTAATATTGGCATTAAACCCCAAACGATCATGGAAATCATTGGGGGAGCCCTCGTCCAGCAGTGGACGTCACGTGGCTGATGATTGATTAATTTTAGTTGTACAGATAATTACATATCCGAGTACACTTTTAACTTTATAAATAACTAATTTGGCAGGTCCAGATGGTAAAAAAAAAGTAATAAACGTTTCACTCAGATATTACGAATTACGAATCTTTTTCAATAATAACTTCTCTACCTACCAGTTCTCCTTAAACCTAGTGCATAAGGTACATTCTTAGTATTGTGTTGGTGTCATTTAAATGGAACGCGTTTGGCTACGACAGTATTATATCCTTCTATTGAAATATACGCAATGTGGAGCAAACGGAAACACAGGGTTTTGTTTGAATAAATTAATTGTGATTCAGTGCAAACTTAATACACGATCACGTATTTTTTTATCCTGCGATTATTTCCGCGCAAACATCCAATGCGGAACCATTCTAATTTTTTTTCTAATCTAGACCTTATAGGCTGTATGTACAATATATGGATGGGCGGTATAGTCAAGACATTTAACAGATTAAGAAAGTTCATTTTAGCGTGTATGTTGTGGCCTTAAAGTTGACCAAACAGCCGTGTCAATTAATCTACATACAAAAAATTAACACACCTATTCATTGATCAAACAACAAACAAAGACGAAACTACTTTGGAGAATGTAATCCGTATCATGTTTTGATTGCCGGATATAATGTTATGATTAATATAATCACGTAATTTTCGTACGTAAGTACTTCATTATAATTATTATTATACACTAGCTTCCCGGACCGGCTTCGTACTTGTGCAATGTCCTAAGCTAAGTGTTCCTCTACTATATTATGGATTTAATACACATATAAATCATCCTCGTCACTCTTTCTTTTAAAAACCGCATTAAAATCCGTTGCGTAGACTTAGAGATCTAATAACATACAGACAGCGGGAGGTGGCTTTGGTTTATACTAAATATTGATGCAAAATTTTATGAAATGTAACTGAATGAAATTTGTGAAATTCCAGACGACCCGTTGAGGAAATCCGGTGTCGAGTAAGTTGTCGATTCAATTGTTAGATGTTTTCAAGCCGCTTCTCTCTAACTCGCATTTATGACAATTGTCGAGACAATAACCTAGTTAATTCAAACAAAAATACCGTAAATATGTGATCTTAAATTTCTTTGTTTTGTGATGTTTTCTGTTTTGTGATGTGCATGGACTTCCATAGATGGCGTAGAATCCGGTCGGTCACCACATGGAAAACCTAACTACATAATATAATCGAAATCGAAATACGTAAGTTTGTTGCGTTGTATTGAGTCTTTAACTTTAACTAACGACACCTGCTACGACGGCCTATGTACTCGTACAATTGATATATTTTCTTTAAAACTGTGTTATCACATAATGTCTTAATGTCTTAAGTGGTAATAAAGATTTTTTAAACCTAAACCTAATTTACAGAGTTGAAACACTGTTTGCGTAGGTTTAAATATTCCACGTTTGGTTTGGCGGTCATATTGTGTCAGATATATTTCTCCTGAAACACGGGCAATATCTATGACCTAACACTTAGGCCAAATGTGTCCGCAGAGACATTTTTTTTATGCACTATGAACAAGCGTTTGTCCACCATCCTTCCTGATCTTAAGCAGCGATGTGGTCTACGATGGAGCACTTTTATTCACTAGCTATATATTTACCCGGTGACTTGAAGACCTCCAGACTATACTGCGCAGGAAACACAAACTCCGGCTAGTCATTGCACTGTTCTATCGCATTTACGACTCAATGTATGTACATACTTACTCGTATAATAAAAAATGTTACTGAAATATTTTGTTTAATATCCATATGTTATACCCAAAAGATTTCTTCGACGACGCATCCATGTTTAGCTGAACCTACTCGAGTGAAATCTCGGGAAGTCCACTAGTATTATTTACAATACACCTATCTATATATATCGCAACTTCCATTTCGAGACTCGACGTACCTTAAATAGGTATTCAGTCGTAACATTACAGGTCGCATTCCTAGAGCAAGAATAAAGATATAGAGCCGGATGTTCTCCGGCAATATTTAGATAGAGCTATTGCCGAATCTAATTCTCTAAAAATGGCAGATATCAAAATTGGTGATGTATTACATTGTCGGCATTCTGCGACGCTCGCGTCACTAGTAACGTCGGTTTTGTAGAATACATTTTGTTACGCTCAAATCTATTTTTGACGTTTCCTAGGTCAGTTCTTGGGTAAAGCTTAGGATATATCCCATGCGGAATGGGTTTGTCAGGACTCGGTTAAGGTTAACTTTGGCTTGAATGCATAAATTGTAAGGTCTATACATAGAATTAGGTTATCAGTTGATCTATTAATGTACGCGTATGCATCCCAGCTACGTTATATAATGTGCAAAAAATGGGTACACTTTTCTAATATATATATATATTAGATATATATTAGAAAAGTATACCCATTTTTTACCCAAGTGTACGCCTTTTAATCCCAAAGTTAATGCTAAAGCAAATGCCCACGGTTCACATAGCGTATTTAACCCAACGCGACAGGGGGTGAGCCCATCGCCGTTATAGGGTTCACACTTCTTGCGGTGTGCTGGTTTCATCACGATGTTTTCCTTCACCGTACGAGCGTTGCGTTGCGTTGCGTACATAGGCTCTGAAAAAGAGTCCCATTGGTACACTTCCAGTAGGACTCGAACCCGCGACCTCCTGGTTACAAGTCAAGTATCCGACCGCCTGGACTACATACGCCACTTTCCTAATGCACACTGAAAGAAGAAATTATCATAATGTATATTTAGACTGTTCTTGATAGTTTGTTTTACTTACTCAAATATTAAGATAGAACATTCCAACAGGTAGTCATGTAAACATAATATAGAAGCTAATGTATTGCATTAGTCACAAAATCCGTTGTTTATTAAAAAAATATATTACCTGTAATAAATACTGAATCCCAGAATTTTATAAATATGACAAACACAAAAAAAGTTTTACATTGCGGAATTTCATATCAGTTGGTGTTTGTTATTCACGAGATTCATACTAACTGTCGTTTTTATATGAAAATAACTATACCGCCACCAACAATTATAGGAGAAATGGCACAATTTATAACTTTGAACGAAGAATAATGATCCTTAAGTCCCGAAGCTCAGACAGTAATTAGGCACATATTCCCATGAAAATAATGTGATGTTACGCCTTTTCTTCGCATGGCGGTAGTATAGGAAACCAGTGTGACAAGTTGTATCGTGTCGCGTGGCTTCCCCGACCGCTGACCTCCGCCAAGTTCAACCGAGACACAATAACATAGTGGCCGTGACCTACGCTTTCTTCCCGAGACTCATTGGCAACGTCTGTATTCACCATAAACACAGACATAGATACACTATATGTGGTCCCTAATGGGGTGGATAAAACCATTGAAGGCATTTGCTAATCGATGAAATAAAATGGTAAAAATTAATCAGCTTCATTAATTTAAAGTACGTAAACAAGAATTGTAAAATGAAAGCAAATTTAATTGAAAACAAGCTTGACAGTCACTTATATCTTTATAAACTTTTAAGTCACGTCCAAGTGTGTTTTCACTGAAATTCAATCCTCTTACAATTAGTTATAAGTGAGAAGGATAAGTTATCAATCATCAAAACAAAGTCGCTTCCTTCTTGCTGTCTCTCCCTATATATAAATCAATATTGTTCATATCGGCGCGAATATAATCAAGACAAGCTCGAGCTTACCTTTGTTATTTTACCTGTCGGCGTTTCGACGCAGTTACATGGGTCGTGGTCACTAGTGGCATATACCTGGTGAATAATGTTGAGATATAATATAAGTTGCGAGTTTCATTAAAAAATATGTCCATAGGGACTAACCATACCCATACCATAGGTATGATGTTAGATCTTTAAAAGTACGCAAGATTAGATCTTTAAAAGTACGCAACGGATTATGATCCGGTTTTATTTAATAGATAGAGGATTTCTTGAGGAAGTTTCATATGTATAATACATGCATATAATAGCACAGAAACACGTTTACCGAATCAGCTAGTAAGTTGCAAGTACGTAATAAACAAACAAAATGTCTTCGAGGCAGATATATCGCACGGCGCAACTTTCGCGTCGTCCACATTTGTGCATCGTAAATTGCACTTGTCATACTAAATACGGTCACTAGTGTTGCCTATGAAATTTCTTATAAATAGTTCGATTGTTAGACAGAAACTAACAAGAAGAACAGAAGAAATTCCAAAGATAAACAGTAAACTTACAAGTAAAATTAACAACAGACGTTTCAAGGCGGGCTAGTATATATGATAGCCAAGACGGTATCTTCCTTATCCTAGGTAGTGTTCATACTTGATGTATGAAAATGTGTAAGAGAAAACGTTATATTTTCTTGGTATTTTTTTATGTCAGTGGCCTAACCCGCTGGCGTAGGAGGATCACGGTCCGCTTTTATTTATTTATTTGGTTTGTGTAGCTATCCGGAGCGATGGCCGTACGACCTCCGTAACACTACGGCGGGCCGTAGAGGAAAGCCGGTGTCGAGAAAATGTTGCATCTCAACTTTCAAGACGTTTTTAAATCGTGCAAAAGCATCTAACTCTGTTTATCGCCTACTGTTGTTTAGCCTATAGTTGAACGTGCCGTCTGTTGCATGGAAACACTGGAAGAAAATCCACTCATGCAATAAATATCCGCGCAAAGTGATGCTGAACTTCGTTGAACGATTACGATCACCGAAGTCAGCTTGATGAGCACTTTAAATATTATAACTCAATATTGTTCACCGGGTGACAGCCCACTGACCGCGACGCATGCAACTGCGTCGAGTAAAATAACCAAAGTAAGCTCGAGCTTGGTTTTAGTTATGTACTCGGGCTGATATATCCGATGAACAATATTGAGTTATTAAGAAAGTATCAGTTTTAATAACACTTTCTATGACACAAAAATATTTTTAAGAAATTGGTCTGTCAGCTGTGATAACTTCTTCTATAGTAATTACCTCTTCTAACTTCCTGTATCAGTAAAACATCAATAAGGTTAAGTTGTTGTACTGTTAAAAGTAAACAAATTACCTTAACATCTAAATGACATTCATATGAGTTTCAAACTTAGGTTACAGGTACATCTTTACAGTGGTTATAACGTAACGAGTCAAAGATGAAGTAATAGATACCTAATGAACAAGTGTGCTCCATCGTGGACCACATCGCTGCTTAACATCAGGCAGGATGGTGGTCAAACGCTTGTTCACTGTGTTTAAAAAAACTGACATTCATATAAGTTTCAACCTTAAGATGGTAGACCAGATATTTGTCCGAATGTCCAATTTACACCACGTATGCATAAACAGTGTGTAAATATAACAGTCTCTGACACCCGCACTAGCGAATATCCGATAGATTTGTGGTCAGATGACGACACAAACCAATTCATCATTGGACAGTGGACTGTTGATTGATCGTGTTGTTGAATTGATTACCTACTTACACATGTATTTAGGCAACTCTAATGTATGCGGAAAGACCGGATCAATAGTGGTTCGAACCTCTATTTGACTGTATATTCTACAGTCGATAGTGCACTAAAGATACAACAAGACGCTGTGGTAAACTTTGCACTGCAACTATTTTATAAATCTTTATAAACTTCACGCCTTTTAATCCCAAAGCGGGGTAGGCAGAGGCACTTTCTAAAGCAAATGCCCACGGTTCACAAAGCGTATTTAACCCAACGTGACAAAGGGTGAGCCCATCGCCTTGTGGTGCGCGGGTTTCATTACGATGTTGTCCTTCACCGTACGAGCGTTGCGTTGCGTACATAGGCTCTGAAAGAGTTCCATTGGTACACGTCCAGTAGCCGGACTCGAAGCCGCGACCTCCCGGTTACAAGTCAAGGATCCGACTAACTGGACCACAGACGCATTATAAATCTTTACTTTAAGGTAATTTGGCATGAAAAGCCGACAAGTTTATTTTTTGATAGTGATTCCCACAATTACCACTGACAATATAAGGATATACCACTGATACTACATTTCTCAATATTACCATTGAGTTTTCATCAGCTCATATTGTCCAGGATCAGGACATACCATTGACTTTTAAACTCGCGTAAACCGCCAAGTGCTGTTTGATTTTTTAATATTTCTAGGCGTCATTATACTTGAAAAAAAGCCTGCTGTCTCAGTATTAACAATGCAATGGTGAGACCCACTGACGAATTGGCAACTACCTAGTATATTCCATCGAGGGGCTTGATTGGTGGTTTGTTTTTTTAACCAATTTCGGGTACACATCCGGCCTGTCAACGGGATAACGATAAAACTTTTAATGCGAGTGTCCAGTTATAAGATAGCTGGCAGAAGCTGGATGCGAGAAGCCGAAAACAGATCACAGTGGCGTGCAATTGGAGAGGCCTATGTCCAGCAGTGGACAAGTATGGGCTGATGATGATGATGAGTGTCCACGAAACACGTGCTCAATAGTGTACTAAGACTTCTCGGAGGAACAGCACGAGGTTTTTTTTGTCAAATCTTACACTACAACACTGATTCACACAACGTGTTTTGACTCAAAATAACAACAGTGAATCAGAGTAACTTTGACCTCTATGAACTTCGATATTGGTAACTTCATTTGTCATAGACGCTGTAGTAACCAAACTACACATGTCATTTGTCTCTATCCCTTGTATTGATATTTGCAACTTGGAGAATCATTAAAAGCTGTTGTAGAGTAATTTTCGGGTCACTTGACTTATTGCGATCAATAAATCAATGGGCATTTCCTTGGCATTTTCCTCAGCCACATGACGTCCAGTGCTGGACGAGGGCCTCCTTCAATGATTTCCATGATCATTTAGGGGGAAATGTCAATAATCACAACGCTTTGCAGGCGGGTTGGCGATCGCAGTAGTGTTGTGGTGTAACTCACAGAGTGCGTTGCTACCCGTCCTCTCGGTCACGCTTACGACCCCCACGACGGAAAAAGCTGAGCCGGGGTGGTGACACATGTATACTATTCGCCGTCACTACACGTTTCTGAATGCAATTGTGCATCGGATAACAAACTTTATAACGTACACACATCAAAAGTGTCTAGGGATCAAGTACATTTTAGAAGATTGCAATCAAGAATATATTTTACAAAAACTGAATTCATTCATAATTTAGTCAAAAGTCATTGATACAGGTATGGGGAATTAGGTAGGAGACCAATCCAGAAGATTAGATTAGATTTAAATAAATTAGATTTTTTTTTAGAGCTAAAAATGTTCTTGATCCCACTTTTGATGTGTGTAGTTTATACAAGACAAAAAATCGCGAAGACACCGAGGAATGCCCTAACGCATTTTTGAGAATTCCCATGTTTAAAGCCTTCTTACTAATACGTTCTCTACCACTTCGTTCCGTTTGTCATACAAATCTAGATATGTATAATAGACTAGTAGATATAAACTAGTGACGTTTTGCTCAAAGGATTTAGTCGCGCTTATTTCATTCTGTAATAATATTATTTCGTAGATATTCGTATATACGAAATCTATTGGACTCACAAGACCGATCTCGTACCTTGACGGAGGACCTATGTCTAGGAGTGGACGTCAGTGAACGACAGTGACTGGACAGTGTGAGTGTCAGCACTCGATTAATATGCTTATAAGTATTTGTATGTAGATTCACAACAAAACATTGAATTGTTATACATACATTGGGTGCAACTGTTGGTGTGAGACAGAGCCAAGCTGATTTCTTAGGTGCAGGTGTTTAGTTTAAGAATACGAATAGATTAAATAGTAAATTTTTGGCCAGACAAACTCTCACTCAACCTTGGTTGAAGTGCGTCGAACATGACTAACGTCGATTGCCAAATTGCGCAAACAGTCACAACATTGGACTTTTCTATGACTGTGCATTGACAATTGGCATAGTACAAAAGAGCAGCAGAACACAGTGTGAGTACCTTTTGTATATATAGAAGAATATACCGTGTAGTACTACCTACTTATAGGAGAAAGTTGTTGAGCACTAACTGACGAAATGGTTGGTTTTTGTGCATCGCAATTATAATGTGTAAATAATAAACTTACTTAGAAGGATGGATGATCGATCATCATGGATTTCTTTTTCTAAACATTGTTTCTTTTCTCCTCTTCATTTGATATATTATGATAACATTTTCTTTATTAATGTAACGAATATTATAAACATATCGAGAAAATAAGCCACTTTTTGATAACTGTGAAAATAATATAATGTTGCGAAATCTAGGAACTCCATTCAAGGTAGAGCACACAAATTCTTTACAGGTTTCCATAGGCAATGTCAACTGCACACAACATCTGTCTAATCGACACGACATCCAAAGAACATATAAGTACAGTTCCATCTTCGAGATCTGTCAAAATAATCTTTTGGCGCGTGAACGCTCAATACAGTGCAGTGTGAGTGCTGATGTGCTTAGGGTAGCCACACGAACCAAACCCGATTCGTATTCTTAAACTAAACCATATACAGGCGCACATATAGGCGCATTGGACTTCGATTTGCGAAACACCCAGAATCATTTACAATACAATGGAGCATTATCCTTCATAACATAACCCAATTGGCTTAAATTAGCACCAAACTTCTTAAACACACGCCTAAATATCTTGTTGTTAGCCGTGTGGTGAGTCGAATAGAATGCATGTGTCACCACCCAAACCCAACTTTTCCCGTCGTGGGGGTCGTAAGAGACGACCACGGGAACTCACCAGAGTACGGACAGCAGCGCTCTATGTGAGTTAAACCACACCACTGCGATCGTCAACGCGCCTGCCAAGCGTGGCGATTATTGGCATTTTCTCCCAAATTATGAAACATGGGGGATGTCCTTGTCCAGCATCGGACGTTATGTAGCTGATGATGAAAATATCCTTGTCGAACTATCGGTATGCTTTAAATGGCCGTGAAAACAAAAAAAAAACCCTCATTGATAATCGAAAGGCATTTCACTGCGGCGACCTTGTATGTCCGCAAGTGCGTACAGAACAAACACATCGTCTATGACAAGTGAGCATGCGAGGTGACAGGGGCGTAGCTTCATATGCCGTTGCGAAATTGTACGCGACTTTGAACACGACAGTTTGACACCTACCATACACCGTTAGTGTTATGAGATCGTTAGTACGGTAGCAAATGGCGTGAAGACATAAGTATTGTACCTAGTACATAATGCGTAATAAATAAATATTTTACAACAACACACACATTGCCTTCGACTCATGTTAAGTAGCTTAGGCACTTGTGTTATGGAAATCAGACAGAGACATACTTAATTAAGTATATTTTGTTTTCTTTTAAATACATACATATATATAAATAACACCTAGACACGTCCAACAAGTACTTAAAAGATCGTCACCTGTCTGTGGTGGAAATCGAATCCACGACCCTACGGAATAGAGGCAGTCATGACTCTCATGACCACTAGACCAACGGACCCATCGAATAGTTATATGATTCATATAAGCTGTCTCAGTCATCCTCACTCTCCCTTTGAATTATTTTGAATTGTATAGGTACTTAATAAAAGAAGTATGATTTTTGTACGTTCACTGCACCTCGTTTTACCTAACAAGCGAAATTGGCAAAGAAAGAATTGACCTGACCTCAAACTAGGATAACCTAACTTTTAAATACATACAAAGATACATTCACACAAATGCCTCAGCTCATCACTGAAGCATTATGTCCGTGGCGGGAATCGAACCCGAGGCAGATGCCCTGACTACTAGTCCAAGCCGGCCATCGGCAAAACGCGCAGAGTATAGTAATGTATTGGACATGTGTGCTCCTCGTAGACCACATCTCTGCTTAACATCAGGCAGGATGGAGGTCAAAGGCTTGTTCACTGTTAAACTAAAAAAATAGCGTGTTTCCCATGGCACTATTTGATGGCACAACTAGCTATAATATAGGTTAATGCTAGTTAGAGTTTCCAATCAGAAAAGTGGGTTAGGTTAGGTTAGAACATCTTAATTTATTAATGGGGAATTTTCAAACTCCAAAAATTTCTTATCTAGATGTTGCTGGTTGGTGACCAGGGGGACTTCTGTCAGCTATATTTTAGTGCGTTTTTTTATTATTTGGGTGAGTTATTTAGACTTCAAACACTTTTGTAACAAACAATAAAAATAATTACTGTCGCCTTCAATACGGCCTGCTTGAAGTTGGTAATTTCGTTGACATTTGTCCCCCTAATACAACTAGCGCCATCTGTCATAACTAAGTGAAACAGAGGCCCTGAAAATTCCCCATTGTATATTAAGCTGGCTTGGCTGGTTAAAATCGAAACCTAGTAAGTCAGTTTTACAAGAAATTTTTTGTTGTTGTTTGTTGTAAAAAAAATCAGTTTTGCCGTGGAATTGGTTCAGGGGAAAGTACTAAAAAAATCAACTTACCAATATAATAGTTCTAAAATAAAGGCTCAGTCTCTTCATTTTTGTCACCATACTCTTGATATGTTAATAGTTTCTGGAGATCTGAAAATAAATTATATTTTTTGTTAGTACACAGTTGATTAGATAACTCACACATATCTACTACTCAACTTGTAAAGGTGCATATCTTTGAAGTCAACCAGGGGCCTAAGTCTACTCGTAATTTCATCGCCCTGGTATAAGCAAAAAAAATCGTAGCGGCAAAAAATGTTCATTGCTGATTTCGTTGCTTTCATATCACTGTCGTCCGTACTAAGACAGCAATGCACTTGCCGCTACGATGCCAGAGCGATGCAATTACGAGAGTGTAGCAAACTTAGCCCCCTGGAAGATGGATTTCATATCAGCGACAAATCTATGGCAATCATACCGTTGCGTCGTAATGTACAGTGTACAAAAAAGTGTGCTCCATCGTAGACCACATCGCTCCTTAACACCAGACAGGATGGTGGTGAAACGTATGTTCATCGTGAATAAAAAAAAGGTTTATTCATGTATTCATTTATCCATACTTATATACTAATATTGTAAATGCGAAAATAACTCTGTCCGTCTGTCTCGCTTTCACGCAAAAACTACTGAACTGATTTAAATAAATAAAAAAAAAGAGCGTCTGTAGTCCAGTTGAACTGATTTAAATGAAATTTAATTTACAGATAAATAGATAGAGCCTGAGAAAGGACATAGGCTACATTATAATATAATGTAAATTGGCATAACAATGTTTACCGCGTCCGCTAGTCTATGCCAATATTATAAAGAGGTAAGGTTTGATTTTTTGTTTGTTTGTTTGAATTGGAACGGCCCCGAAACTACGAGACAGATTTGAAAAAATCTTTCACTGTTGGAAAGTTTACACAATAATGAACATTATTCCGGTGTAATATAGGCTATATTTTATCCCCGAATTCCCACGGGACGAAAAAACGCGAGTAACACCGCGCGATACAGCTAGTACTAATATAAAGAAGAAACATTTGTTAGGATACTATAGAATTATATTCTTCGAAACTACTTGACCGATTTGAAACATTATTTCAATGTTAAGAAACTACAGGAAACATAGGCTACATTTTATCTCGAAATTCCCGCGGGATCGAAGAAAAAATCGTGAGTACCACAACGGAGGTACAGGTAGTTCTTTATATTTTTGATTAAATAACACTGAGTAAACATATATGTATGTTCCCAGTGGCTGAAGCATCGGTGCCACATAGCGTGCCTTATAGCAATAGCACGACACGGGAGTAGTATGGTTGCCTCAATTCATTTTCATCGTTCCTCTTCACACACGAATAATTCAAACTCGCATTTCCGTGACGTCATTATTGGTAAGCTCGCCTAATGTAGTCGAAAAGGTTGTTCGCGTTTCTATTGTTTTCGCGCGCGTGACGTTATGGAAATATACATACTCAGACCAATAGCAATTAGACTTGCAATCCATAAGTGGCGTTTGCAATGAAACGAGACAACTATATGAAAAAGATGCAACAGTAAGATACATTATCTTCTTATTCCGTACCTTACTTCGTGGCAGGGTAAAGTTGAATCCAAACTGACTTTATGGTAGTAAAAGTTACAGTTTAGATCCAGAAGTAGAAATCATTTTCCGTACAATTTGGGGAAAAGAGACAGACAGAAGGTGCTGGTGTGTTTGGTCTTAGATTCAATCTGTATTGATAATGGCGAACGATCGTTTTTCGACTTCGATTGCAATTCATACTATACATTATTCTTATGATATTATTTTTTATTTTAAGTGCCAATACAATAACAATGAGCAATTGAAGCTCTATAATAATAAGAAAAAAAATGCGTCAATTGTCAAACTCAAACCAAATGTCGAACCAATTTTCACGATTGATATTATCTAATAATTATAATTAGTCCAACTTCATCGTGAATACAAACACTTCAATCGTTACGTTGCATCGACGCAGCGCCCGTGTGGCATCACTCTAAAATAGTGATTTAAATAATACAAAAGTTAAATATGATACTTGTACTTGTAATTTTCACGATTGATAATTATCCAATAATTATAATTAGTCCAACTTCATCTTGAATACAAACACTTCACGCCGTTTAATCCCAAGCGGGGTAGGCAGAGGCACTTGCTTTATCGTAAATAGTACACAAAAAAATACGATACAAATAAAAATATAGATATCTTGACAATTGACCTCCCAGGGTCAGCCCAAGCAGTACATACATTAACCAACATAACGTCTCAAAGTTTGAGAAAGTACGTCTTTGACAATGGTTTCCCAAGATGACTATCGCATGTGACTGCGACCGAAACTTTATTCCATAACACATTATCATATTGTCTGACTTAACGGTTGAGAATGGTTTTGAAATACAGTGATTTTTAATTGATAAAATTGAATTGATATACGTACTTAATTGTTTAATTGATTCGTTGAACAGTTAAATCAATTAAATTATCAGTTAAAACTTACAGAGTTCTTTAGTCTTTGATGATATTGACAATAAAATATTAAGATATTAAATGTTCTTTAGTGAAAGAAAAGGGACTCGGAGCTACCGTGTAACAATAAGAGGTGTTAAGACCAATATTCAATAACCCGGTATGAATAGAATCTGTGTAAGGTGAAATATGAGTCGGTATGTTTGATACTTCATTACAGAAAATAAACATTTTACCTAAACTTTGTAGGGAAATCAATTAGGTCCCTCATTTGGATATAAGAACTATTTTCACCCGTTTTTTTTTCTACAGAAACAAAGTGCGAGATAATAAATTATAAAACAACGCCATATTATAAATATAATATGGCGTTATATGGAGAACGTCTGTGGTCCAGTTGGTCGGATACTTGACTTGTAACCGGGAGGTCGCGGGAGTCCGGCTACTGGACGTGTACCAATGGGACTCTTTTTCAGAGCCTATGTACGCAAAGCAACGCTGGTACGGTGAAGGACAACATCGTGATGAAACCCGCACACCACAATGTGTGTGAACCCTGTAATGTCACGTTGGGTTAAATACGCTTGGTGAACCGTGGGCATTTGCTTGTTAAGCAAGTGCCTCTGCCTACCCCGCTTTGGGATTAAAAGGCGTGAAGTGTATTTTTTTTAAATTATAAATATAAGGTGAAATTTCCGAGATCTACAAAACTGAAAAAATAGCACCACCCAAATCACGCACGCCTATTGTGCGACATCGATCTGAGGGTTTCCTCAGGGGCGTTTGTCCCGTACCATCTACATCTACTGAAAAATAAGATCTTAGTGTATAATAATGATACATATCATTGTTACTTTGATATCGTTACAAACATCTTTTTAAAAGGACATCGAACATATATATAATGAACACAGACCAATAAGATTTTCAAGAAAAATCGTGCAGCCTATTTTTATATCCAAAATGGGTCATTCTAAAAATTCCTAAGCGAAACTGTGATGTTATATACATGTAGATATCTTATATGCTAACGTTAAACGTTCAGTAAGTGTTTTATACAATTTACACTGACATTACTTAAGTAATTTTCATGTCCACCTTTCAAACTTGAAGTTCAAACCGGCATAAGTTAAGTATTTCACCTTTTATCTGTAATTTACAACACCCGCAGCTCAATATTGCCGGTAATGATTTGATTGAAGAAAATGAGGGGCAAACGGAATGTTTAAAGCTAAGTCTAACTATTTCTTTCGACACTCCCTGTATCAAGTATCTAGCTGCCAAGCAACAAGTACTGTTTAGCATAATACACTTCACGCCCTGTAATCCCAAAGCGGGATAGGCAGAGGCACTTGGGTACTAGTGTCACCGTTGAACATGTATAAAAAGATAATGAAAAGGGGATTTTCAGGACTTTGATAAATGGAAAACTGTAGTCTCTGCCTACCTCTGCGACATCTACTATATTTTATCACACAAACATAACGAACAAGTGTGCTGTAGACCACATCGCTGATTAACATCAGGCAGGATGTTGGTCAAACGCTTGTTCAATGAGATTAAAAAAAACACATTCCATCCAAAATAAGACGATGAAATGACGTATTCTGGTTTTTCCATACATCAAGTTAAAAAATTACGGTAAGTTAGACTATCTCTGTTTTCCTATGTAATCAATTTTGCACTATTTAGGTAGCAATGTGAAATATTAGCACAACAAACGCGCGCCCGTTCTGCGCGGAATTTCCTATATTACCGTAAACAGCTTGTGTGATTGCCATCTTCCTTTATTTAAACAAACAGCGATTGGTAAATCGTAACAGATCTATGTGGCACGAAGTGAACCTTTTACTGTTGGCGAAATAACGTGAAATGGCCTCATATTGCTGTTTCCTGGTAGTATTTCGCTTTCGTTCAATAATTATAATTTAACTTTGTTCTAATATTTAGATACCAAAACACATAGCCGCCGTGTGGTGACGGCGAATAAAATACATGTGTCACCATCCCATCCCAACTTTTCCGATGTGGGGTTCCTAAGAGGCTACCGTGGGAACTGTGCAGAGGACGGGCAGCAGCGCTCTCTGTGGATTACACCAGAGCTCCACTGCGATCGCCAACCCGTCTGTCAAGCGTGGATATTGTTGGCATTTTCCCCCAGTGGATAATGGAAATCATTGAGGGTGGCTTCATTTCAGGCACTTCTAGCAGTTGCCGTCACATGGCTCAAGATGATGATTAAAATTAGGGAAAACGGTGTGGACGTTCTCATGCTAAGTGCAGGGATGATTTGCAAAAGATAGCTGGATTAATCTGGATGTGAGAAGATGAAAATAATTCACACTAGCTTGCAATTGGACAGGCCTATTTCCAGCAGTGGAGGAATAAAGGAGATGTATGAAATGTGAGCGGGTTTGTAACACCTCCACAAAACGAACTACTTGACGAATTTCGGAAATAAACAACGAGGTAACGCTGGTGCACAGATCTTTATAATCGTTACGTTGCATCGACGCCACGCCCGTGTGGCATCACTCTAAAATAGTGATTTAAATAATACAAAAGTTAAATATGAAACTTGTGCTAGCAGGTGCCACGTCAATGCGCCCTTTAGCAACCTAAAGAAGAAGTAACCTCGCAGTTATGACTGAACTTACCACTCCCATTGCCATGAATGCTCGTAATAGACCAAAGTATATCTCTTGCGTTACGTTAACTTAACAACAAACTTTCAAAAGTATTAAAAATAATATTTGAACAAAGTAAGCACTAAATTTAAACAGTCGACCTAATCCAATGAATGCGATTTTTACACTGATTCTGATTTGAAGTAATTTTAATTAACATCTGTTCGTATTAATTGATTAATAATGCGATGTTGACGGATGGAATGTGATTTTCGAATGTGCGGGAAATAAACATTTAATTTACTTAACAGTTATACCGCTAATGATATTAGTGCTGAATCATTCTTGTAGAACATGAATTTGCTAATCTGTGTATCCCTTGGTCACGTCACCACTCGTGAACGGCTGCATTCCTTTCGCTAATTCTTTTTTGTCGTATTTTTTATTTCCAGGAGAATAAGAGGATAAATATGAAAATTGCACGGAAAATTTAATACTTCTCATCTACTAATCATCAATCTACGACATCATGTCCACTGCTCGACGAGGGCCTACCCCAATGATTTTATACATATCCAAGATGAATTCGATTTATCCAAGATTAGATTACATCTGTCGGCTCCGCTAAAACACGACCTCAAACAACGTCTCACGACTTCGCTAATTCTTTGTTTGTTGTGTTTGTTTGACAGAACAAGTTTTTCATGAAGAAAAATTTAAGAAAATTTCGCGATAACTTGTAGTCAAATTATACTAATTTGAAATCTATATTAAAGACAGTGTCTGTGGGTCCACATGTATCAATAAATAATTATTAAGATAAACAGTGACGAAAACTGCATACCGCAAGGTTTTTAGACTTTAGAGTGATGCCACACGGGCGTTGCGTCGTTGCAACGTAACGATTATTATAAAGGCCTATACACCAGCAATACATCTCTGTCGCTGATCCAAAAGAAAACATGATGCGTTGCGTCGTGTGCCCATCTACCTTATTGTTACGAATGACTCGCTGAACATCACTTTGGTTCTACACGGTGAGATGTGGGTTTAAAAAATCACTTAACGCCTTTTGTTCACAGATATTTAATTTTCATCCCCTTGTTTGTTTTGTTTTAAAATCTTTATCGCACAATTTTACAAATGGCGGACTTAATGCTATTGTATTTTCTATCAGTCAAACCAATTTGTGGTCAAAAAGCCAAGGCGCACTTAGAAAAAGTTGTGACAATAATAAATCAATTAATTCTTAAACTAAATATAAACTTAAAATACAAAATTAAATTCAAAAACGATCACACACATACTACATAAAAAACTAATATTTGATAGATAAAAAGAACAGGTGGAAATAAATAAACAATATTCACTTAACAGTACCTACGTTAAATTTCCTCTTACCAATAAAAGCACTGGCATATTACAAAGGCCTATTGGAAGTGCTTATTCCGTATTTGACATACAGTTGACAAGTTGCGTGGAGCTTGGTATATCATCAGAATTAAAATCCCGGCATTATCAGTACATCCCTGATTAATTCTACTATTATTATACATATATACATACGATAGCTTGTCATATGTGAAATGTAAATACCTGTCATAGGAGGAGGAAAGCACAGAACCCAGAACCGATGGTCGTGGCGCGCCTTAGAAGAGGCCGATATCCTCGTCCAGTGGTCTAACATGATGATGAACCGTGATCAGTGCACATTATTTGTCAGGCCGTTCATTCAAGAAATACTATGTTCTCAATAGGGATAAAATAAAACTATTACAGTAAAATTGCAAAGATTTTGCGTTGTAAATGACATCACTTGAATATCGATGCGAAGTCTCAGTAATGTGGTCGTCATCCAGAAGGGGGAGAGTTGGCAACAAAACAGGGATGGACAAAGATAATTTGTATGGAGTCAATAAAACGTGTGCGTTGAAAAGAGGCAAAAGCAAGTAGACGCGCACGATTCTAGAGGATGGCCCGTACGCCGAAAGGCAGGTAGGGCTTGGGTCGTGGTGGGATTATCCCTGTTATATCTCTTGAAGATACAAACTAGCTGATGCGGCAAACATTGTTTTCACATTAGGCATTATAAATCCCGTTCCTGTGGTAATTTCGGAAATTCCTGTCTTAGTGTATCCCTACGGCTAAGCCCGTGTCAAATTTCAAGGTCCTATTTTTACCCGTATTGGCTGTGCATTAATTGCCAGTCAGTCGGTCAGTCAGCCTCTCCTTTTATGTATTTAGAAGAGCATAAATCAACGCATTCAAAATGGAGGGAAATCGAAAAAATACCCAATTACTTAAGATATCTTACACAGTTTATTTATTTTATTTTAAATATCGATTCGAAAGATCTTACTCAAACAAACCTGAGTGATAAATAAAAGCGTTTATTTTCTCCTACTTCCAAGAAGAATATGAAAAAAAAGCCTTTGAATTATACATACAAATTGTAATACACAATCGTTGTGTAACACTAACGTTTAAACAGTATATATTTGAATCATTAATCAAGCATGCTTCTCTGCTCAAATGACATGTGCCTCGATCAAAACGTGTTAGTTTGACACGTCCGAAATATATAAAAATAAATAATAATAAATTAATCCCAAATAGGGGTAGGCAGAGCCACTTGCTAAAGCAATGCCCAAGGTTCACCAAGCGTATTTAACCCAACGTGACAGGGGATGAGCCCATCGCCGTTATAGGGTTCACACACCTTGTGGTGTGCGTGTTTCATCACGATGTTGTCCTTCACCGTACGAACGTTGCGTTGCGTACATAGTCTCTGAAAAAGAGTCCCATTGGTACACGTCCAGTAGCCGGACTCGAACCCGGACCTCCCGGTATCCGAACAACTGGACCACAGACGCTTACCGACCGACCGAAATATATGTATGCAAGTTTAATAAACATGTGCTTGCTAGCCTAGTGATATGAAAGTATTGTATGTTTTTTTGCATTACACTTCGTGGTATTGTACTAATGATATTTCTGCGATGTAAAATATTAACCGATTACTAATACCTACCGCTAAGCAACACTTAACGGAAGTTTCCTGCGAGAATAGCTTTTAATAAAATAAACTGTACCTAAATAAACAAATACCGGTACATCCCAAGACAGCAAAGAAATGCGAATGTACTAGGTAATTAGATCTAGGTGAACTTTTATACTAGATAATTCCAGCTAAGCGAACTGGATAGGAATTGTATTGACATCAAACAACCTATGAGTTATTAACATTGTTCTGGCATCGCGTTGATGTCTTTTTTATGTACACACGTAGCAATCGTGAATAGAGTTAATAGAATGAAAATAGTTAATATAGGTAGCGGTAGCAATATCTGTTTTGAGTTTTGTAACTTGTTTGCTAAGCCCCGGTATAATTAGTATGAATACCGGGCAATAAATCAATAAACATAGCTACCAAATACATAATGTTAAACTCAGTCTACGGTTACTAATAAAATTATCGGCGCCGGTGCAAGGTGCGAAAATCTTTCTCAACATTTAATACAGCACTAAAACCAATAAAATCTTAAACCAATAAACCGTACACCTGCCATAATATGAAACTTGTCGAAATCCTCATTTTTTCTTGTAGATTTCGCCTAAAATATCATTTAATGTTTGTGTAAATCGTACTCACCTCTAAGTACAGTCGTGATAATTTGTCAGCGGTTATAACTTGTGTAACTGAAAAAAAATCCACTTCACGATATAATTTGCACTTGATTTGCGTGTTGTTTTTGTGATTCGTAGCATTTCGGTGTCGCGGTTCACAACTAGAGCGGCGTCATGGCACGTGTGACCTGTTCGGCGTGCGATTGCCAACTGTCAACTGTCAGTGAGAAGTGGCCAGCCGCCGCCGCCGACGTCGCCGCCACCGACGACGTCGCTGCGAAGACGCAGTGTCCTAATCTTGGCCAACACACATACATTAACAAAATGAGACGGATGGCTTAGGAGCTGATCGTTCTATTCTTAGCAGTAGGCAGGCTTAAAAGTATTTATTTAGGTGAAGTTTAAAAAAATATTGAATACAGAGATGTCGTTTTGTCTTGCGTCAGACGAGTAGAATTCTTATTTTTTTTTAATATATAACATCAGATTATTTATAGAAATATATCTGTATATTAAGTCTTGTAATTATTCATATTACTTGTTTTAAAATAAATTGAAACCACGCTCTACTTTTCTCTACATAGAGGACATGTAAGTGAAGATACTTACAAATAAACTAAAAAATATTCATGCCTTTTTGCAATATTTCAGGGTAAAAAAATCTATATCTCAAAAGCTACATACATTCATACTTCATTCATAGTTTACACTGATCAACAACACTTTGAAACATGTTTAATATCTATGACCAAAAGTCGTGCTTTCATTTCATTTGTATAGACTGGGGCGACTTTAGCGAAATCGTCATGTAAAAGTTGTATCAGCTCTCCATAATGCTGCACCTGACATAATCGGAACAACCTACTTTATTTGGCTCTAAAAGAAAGCAGTATACGTGTCCGCAGACAAAATCAATATAAAAACACATTTTTTTGTAGTCATAAGCTGAATCGCGTCATTTATTTTGTTGAATAGTTCTATAATTTAGCGTATTTATGTACAAGTGTATATCCTGTAATACGGGCATTATGTTAATCTCCGTCTAAGCATTTCATAAACCTTAGACAAAGTGGCTCAGGCTGTTCCGAGTGCCCCGGTAATAACGCGGTAGCGGTCACCGTGCGGTTTTAGTAGGTGTGAGTCCCACATAACCCCGCCGCTGTCCCTGCTACGCACGATATAAAAGGCATTACGTGAATTACTAATATCACAAATAGAGCATAATTATTTTTCTAAAGTTAATCTCAGCAATAATGACGAGTACTTTAATAAAAACGTCTCCTTGAGTGATTAATAAAAAATAGAATAGCTGACAAACCCAAGTGGTAAAGGGTTGCCGTTTCCCTCTGTTGAAGGGAGACCAGCCGATTGACTTCTTTCTAAGAAGATATGTACAACAAAACTAGCCATACATTCACGCTTGAATGGTTCTAGGTTCCGACTTTTTTTAAATACTGTTCTACAAAAACCAACTGCATCTTTTTTCTTGAATTCTATGCCGATCTG
>SJJU01013558.1:0-20729 GCA_012932125.1 Conopomorpha cramerella
AGCTCAACTGTTATATGTTTTCAAGCCTTATTAATAAATAAATTGACATCTTTGCAATTTTGAAAAGACCCCCATTTAAGTATTAAGAAAATAATCAAAGCGATGAAACTTTTGCGAAATTATTGTACCTTTATTAGCTCGATCGTGAAATAGTGGAATGAACAGCACCATGTAGATGAATACGTTTGATTGGTTTAATAAAATAACCTAGTCTAACCTATAATTAAACTAACGTAACCTTATAGGTAGTGTAGCATTTTATGATCAGTCGGGCGCTTCTAGATTAGGCCAATCTTACGACCCACCTTAGATACATTTATTATACAAACATTAATAGATATAGCATAATAGATATGCCTAATTCGAGTAATAGAGTTAGCAGATCATTAGATCTTATAGACAGCGAAACGGTGAAATTAGATTTTCTTAATCTAAATGACAATACAATTTACAGCACTTGAAAACTTTAAAATGGAGAATTCTTAGCGCAAATTCCAAGTCTTCCAGACTAGAATTGGGTGAAGTCCCTAATGACTAAAAACTAATCTCCTTAGCTTTGAATTTTACATGAACCAATAATGGTACTAATGTATTCAGCGTTTGGCCTAACGTTCTGTAGCTTGGGTAGATATTTAATTACTTATCTCCTACCAATAAAACATGTACTTGCAGTGTTTTCTTTTCCATATTACTTTTGGAAATGTAAAATGATAGAGAAAGACAAAAAATAACACAACCTGTTGTGGGACGAAGTTATAAATTGGATATAAATCTATCACGCTCTTACGGCGAAGGATAACATCGTGATGAAACCCGCACACCACAAGGTGTGTGAATCCTATAACGGCGATGCGCTCACCCCCTGTAACGTTGGGTTAAATACGCTTGGTGAACCGTGGGCATTTGCTTAGCAAGTGCCTCTGCCTACCCCGCTTTGGAATTAAAAGGCGTGAAGTGTGTACTATAAGTCTATAATGGGGCATTTTTTATTAGTAAGTTGGAATGTCGGCGATTCGAACTATAAGCGAATATCATAACGTGGAAAAATAATAAACTAAGTATTGAAATAAAAATATTTCTTTGGTCGTTTAAAACTTTTCCCGGATACTCAGAGTGTACTCGCACTAATGTTACGAATCCTCATTATAGTATGTGAGTATACGAGATGATGATGATAATGATACATGTGTCCCTTGTTGGCTGTCCATAACTTATAAATAAATAAATCCGATCAGAATTTGTAAAGAATATCTAATATATAAAATTCTCGTGTCACAGTTTTCGTTGCCATACTCCTCCGAAACGGCTTGACCGATTTTTACCAAATTTTATATGCGTATTCAGTAGGTCTGAGAATCGGCTACTATCTATTTTTTATTCACCTGCCAGTTGTATTTCTCCCAATACACGGGGTACAAAGGCAACTTATTATGGCAAAACAAATGTTTGCCGGGACAGCTAGTCTAATATATAAAATTCTCGTGTCACAGTTTTCGTTGCCATACTCCTCCGAAACGGCTTTTCCGATTGTTACTAAATTTTATATGCGTATTCAGTAGGTCTGAGAATCGGCTACTATCTATTTTTTAAACTTCTACCGGTTGTATTTCTTCCAATACGCGGGGTAACTAATTACGGCAAAACAAATGTTTGCCGGGACAGCTAGTATATTTATAGAATTCGTAAATTCAATACAGTTGGGAATGTCTACAGAGTGTAAAAGGACCGAATGGTCTTAGAAACATTGTTGGGCTCGACAATATGAACAACTTTTACTATGACGACAATGTAGGGAAAAGCAAAACATTTTTTTTCATCTACATACACCACGCACCAATCGGTCCTTTTACACTCTGTAGACATTCCCAACTGTAAATATTATAATTAAAGTGACCTTTCCCTTGCCGGGTACAAAATTTACTCCTCACTTAGAAGTTAAACATACAACTTAATAAGTTTTCAGTCCCTTGTTTGGTCAACGCAATAGCAAATTACCTTTTCAGTATGTGTGGGTGTACGGTTAAGCCAGAGTGTGCTCAGGCGTGTCTCACCTCCACAACAATTACCCATGTATGTTACAGTGAAAACTCATAACGGGTCAAAATCACTTTTCACTACAAACAAAAACTATATAGGATACAAGTATAATTTTCAACAGAAAGTAACTCTTATTGGCTGATGTCCCGCTTCGTGCGACTCTTGCGCTTGTTTCAACAAATCGCAGCACGTTATATGTCTTGTATTTTTTTCTTGGAGCGCTGTGATAGGTGGCTGGTGCGATTAGAATAACGTACCTCAAACAACCTCAAAAACAACAAACTCTATTATTTCTCTATAAAAAACTACGCGAATGAAATCGCAGGGCGTCCACTAGTTTATAGTAAAAGTTTCTAAGACCATTGCTCGGGGTCTTTTTACACTATGCGTATGGCATTGGAACAACCATTATATACATATATTTAACAGAAACATACCTATCATCGTCTCATCATAATAATAATAATAAGGTTTCAAATTGGTTTCGACCGATTTGCGAGTTTTGACTGTAACATGTAGGTATATTTAGACTACAACAAACGGGGCAAGTACAGCTTCGATTGTGTTTGAACTGTACGTATTGATCGTTGTTGACTATTGACTTTTATTAGGCGATAGGTTGGCCACTTATATGTGACAAGACGATTCTTCTTCGATATGTATATATATGTATATAAAGAATATTCGTTGTAAGTTACACTATTTTATAATCACTGGTTGACCCGGCAAACCACTGTTTGTTATTGAAATAAGTATTATAATAGCTGTATCTTGCTAATATATTTTATTTATTATTTACGAACAAACACATACCATTACATGACAGGTTGTGTACCCAGTTCGCAACGATGTGAGACAAAACTATAATTAAGACTTATATAAGCTTAAAAACGAAACTAAAAAGTGCTGATATCATACAAATAAACATAAAGAATCACACTAACCATTAAAGAAAACATAAAATCAGTTTGCTTTAGTTTTAACAGACAGGCGTGAGGCGAACTTATTTTATACACTTAATTTAACATTACCTAACTGGAATTATCTGAAACATTAGGGAGGAATCTTAAGATCACATGCACACATGATTTTATTGCATCTTATCGGATACTATACTTATATGAGAAGGTGTAATAGTTTGTATAAAATACTGAAACTAGGCGAATAATATCGCAGGGCGTCTACTATTATTAAACACATACGTAGGTAATTACACACAAAACACGCGCTTTTAATCATAAAGTGAGGTAGGCAGAGGTTTTATAGGTGTTAATTAAAATTAACAAGTAATTAAGCAAATCTGATTTAATTTATTAAAGTTCATTCAGTCAATGTAGTGCTAATTGGAACGCAGTAATAATAAATTATCGTTTTGTATATTAATGGAATGCATTTCAGTTCAATTTCGTTATTCAAGATCACTGGGTAGTTCAACTGTTTAGACGGATCTAAAAAAACTGACTTGGGTAGGATTATTCCACTATCTATTTAAGCAAAGGTTTATATTTTTATTGCACAGTGCCCCATCTTGCACGATGTTAAGCAGCGATGTAGTCTACGATGTAGCACACTTGTTCATTAGGTACCTATTTACCCGGGACTTGAAGACCTCCGGACTATACTGCGCAGGAAACACATACTCCGGTAAGATATTCTACGTCAAACTTCCGTATACTAATTTGTTATAAAAACACACCTTAATTGACCGACCACGTTGGACGTTACCTCCAAAGTCGATCGTCCACGGGGTCAAACCTTCATTTATTCATGAAATAATATACTTTCCTTATTATTGAAGTCCGTTTCGGTCGGTGGTATTTTTACCCGCGGGCACAAACTTCAAGTTGGGAAGTTACCTAAATTATGTTCCAAAGGTTTATGAAAGGTGTACCTAGTAACTTCCCGGAAAACCTTTGAACCTTTTTACCTCGTCTGTGACATGTTCATGTCCTTTTATCCAGTAGTGCCTTTTGGCTATGATACTTTTCGCAAAACAGTACAAAGGCAAAATGATGACAAAGCATTTATTTGGATGAAATAAGTGGAGGAACATGTACTCTAAAAGGTTTCCTAGACATGTCGGGTGCACCTAGGACAGGACGAACGCCCACGAGGTGCGATTTGCAAAAAAAAAATATAGCAGAGCGTCTGAGTGCCGTTGTGTGTTAAAGTCGGACAATGATATTTTGGCGCGTGAGTTCTGAATTTTTAATGTGCTTTCTCGTCGCTTTTGTATTTGTCCCTTCCTTGTTTTATTTTTGGTACTTTATTTATGCATTGTATTGTGATAATATGGAGCATAATACAGAAAAACAATACTCGATTGAATTAAGTTGTGCGCCCAATATTTTAGCCACTCGCCAAAAGATCTTTGTCGCACTGTAGAGATGATATCTAGATGAGACGATGTTTCGCTTGGTACAATCGCGAGATACGAGCCGCACAGTGTTCCGTTTCGCACTAGAATACTCGAGTTTCATTTTGAAACAAAGCGCAGGGAAAATATCACGGCTCAGACAGACTGTTGCTTTGTTTCAGTAAGCACCTCAGAATATTACGGAAGGATTTCACGAATACATTAATATTATAGTAGGAATTGTTCACAAGTCGACGAACAGACAAACTTTGGGGAAAAGTCTTACTTTAAGAGAGAGAGAGCGCTTACAAACAGATACAAGAACATTGAACAAAAATTAATCAATTTGTGGATATTTCTACTTTAAACAGAAATTCGGTGTAATATTTTTCTCCAGTAATCGTATGTTTGCAAAGGAGACTGAAATGCCAGTCTTTGGTGAGATTGTGTGATGTTGATTAAATTATAAATAGAAATACCTACAATTAGGTGATGCTCTATTATTATTCATAATGAAATCAAAAACTTCGGTGTTGTCAGCGTGTTAACTATTGATGCCACTTCCTGAGTACGTTGTTAAGCGATTATCCGGATTATTAAAAACTTTTCCTATTCCTATTTCTGTTGCCGGTAATTAAAATATTTCCGTACAAAAACCGTGTTTTTTTTTATTGACGTAACGATTTTCCTGCTTCCGGCCGCGGCCTACTGGTGTAATTTGTCTTGGTAAAAATGTCCTTTGAGAGTATAATTCTTATCTTAATTATAAGGTTATTAGCTGCCCCGGAATACGTTGTTCCGCCAATAAACATTAGTTACAGTGTATCCCTGCTATTATATTATGAGTGTGGCTTTGTGATATAGGTAGGAATTTCCTCGTATGACATGGCATGCGATCGAAAAATATTTAGCTTTTCCACTGATAGGTTAAGACCTATCAGTGGCTATAGTCTGTAGGTATAAATAGTTCAACTAATAATCGGAGTGCCAACGAAATTTTCTTATTTTTGTGGAAATAATAATCCTACTAATATTAGAAATGCCAAAGTTTGAAGTTCTTGTCCGCAAAAACTACTAAACGGATTTCAACAAACCTTTACAATAATATAGCCTACATGGTGATCAAACGCTTGTTCATAGTGATTAAAAAATATATATCATACATCATCGGGTATTTAATCACACTTTTGTAAGCATTCGTATATTTTTCTCTGATGTACATGGTTGCAGTGCACCTGCTAAAGTTTTACTTGAGGCCATTCCCGTCGGTACTTTGTTACCAACTTCAGCAATTATACCTGAGGTAATAGGCGGTGCTTTTATCTTGTTTAAGGATTTCTGTGCGACGTCCATGTTTATTGCTATATTAGCAGCCGTGAATCAAGAGGGCTTGCGACTTGCGGTGTCTCCAAAATTATGTTATAAATGTTTTATGCTCTATGTGACTTAAGTATTTGGATGGCAGTGAAGTTGTTGATAAATTTGTCGAATAAATTTCCTTCTATTTGAATATTGTAATCATTTTGTAATGAAACACGTACAAGCATTCTTAACTATTCCATTGTTAGAAGGTCCACGCTAACTGATTTTGTTCGTTAGTTAAAGAGGACACCTTGATAAATCATATCACAAGTGGAGGTATTTTTAGGTGGGTTTTTAGTGCTATCGGTGTCTCTATTTTTATGGAATGCATCTTTTATGTAGCCCAAAAAACCGGTAGCGCCAGCCCCTGGGTTATTTGTAAACGGATAGCTAGAGAACATAGACCATGAACACAATAATAAAGCAGGTGTGAAAGAAGTAACTAAATACCTCGAGTTTCAGTTAAAACTTGCACTGTACAAACAAAATAAACTGTCTGTGCTACGGAATAGAAGGCAACATTGTTTAAAGTGATATTTTTCAGCTATAGAATAACACGACACTTTGGGTTTTGCGAACAGCTAGAAATTTAAAAGTAACACGTTTTGTAAGTTCACTCAGTCGACTTAAGTTTCGTCTCAAAATGTAGCTGTAAGTATCTACTAACTTAAGAAATATGCAAAGCGTTACTTAACATAAAACCTGTCCGAAACTTCCCCTAATCCGCAAAATGTTGAAAAAGGAAACTTATTACGACGGACACACTAATGCGAAATTAAGCTGAACTTTGTGAACTTCTGAAATTTATGCCGCGATCGGAGCGACATTTTCCAATAGAATGAACGATAAGGGGGAATGAAATCTACGCCATTACACTTGAGTTGCTTTATGAAGCTTGTTAATTAATGGCATCGCGGAACGGCCGATCGCTGGGAAAGGATTTTTCCAACGGTAACCATTATAATTGACTCAATTCCAACTATCGTTTGCTGTTCAAAATTGATTCTCAGAGCTCGCAACAAGGCTGTGGACTAATTGGAAAAAGTCAGCTCTTTGCCGTTTAATAGGTCAGGATCAATTTGTTGCTTCCGACTTCCACAGAAAATTGTAAAGCTCCGCACAATCTACGGCTATTTATCAATAAACGGAGCGCGACCGCTCTTGTATTAATTGTGCGACTAAATGCTGTTTTTAAATTGCTTTCCGTGGTTTACGGACCTGTAAACAATCACGGCATTTCCGTATCGGTAATGTTATACAATTATGTCGCATGTCATGTATTGTAACAGCTAATATTACTTGTTGCGGATAAAGCTCTGGATTTAATAATTAATGATTTACCCGGCAAATTAATAAGCATGACGAAGATAAAATTCTGTCCCGAAAACAAGTTGTTTTTATCCTTTCGACAGTAATGAGAGTCTGGTTATAAAAGTAAATGTATAGTATACGGATAATGTGATTAACACACACGCTATTAACTCACTTACTCCTCAGTGGAGTAGGCGAAACATTCCGAGTGTCTTCGTGGTCACTTTTAGCCTAATATTTGGGGTTTAGACGGGTAAAAAGTAGTAAAGGTGTTGCTGATAGGTACACAGCCTAATGCCCAATTATCCCTCCGGGTATCGTTTTTGTTCACGCCACGCAATGGAATAGATACATCTAATATAATTATTTTTACGTCGCATACGAGGAAATAATATTTGATGTTATGATTTGACATACTACGTATATGTACATAATCACTAACTTGCCAGAAAGTGGCAGTGGTTTAGGCCATCTTAATATTGCAGTCCGTAGAAACCACATCTTGCCCTTATCCGGAGGCTGGTAATAAAACTTCAACGGTTCATAAACACGTTATTAAGTGTGGACAACTAGATATCGGACCACGATAGTTCACTGACAAGCGGGGTTTACTTGTTGAAATCTATGTATAAAGAAAAGGAAGAATCAACCCTACACGTGGAAACGGTTGAATCACATAAAAAACGAACTATTTTCCTTATGGAAACTCAACTAAATCTACCCAAACAGCAAACGTATTTAACGGAGCGTGACAAGTGGTAGGCCTTAAGCTCTTGTAGGATTCATACATGTTTTATGCTTGTTTTCTTATAATCTTTATCTTCATAAAAATATCCGTAGTTTTCTAGAGTCATACCTTTCACCGATTAATATATGTCCATCTATACCCCAGGCTAAGTAACCTAAGACCTAAGAGGCAGGTCTCCGAAGGTTCTGATGTTCCATTAGAATTTATAAACATAAGTTAATGTATGTATGTCTATTATGTTTACCAATTGAAGTTCAGTAGTGTAGATATAAATATACCTATACTAAAAAAATATACAGTTCATGAATAGTAAAAAACAAAGTTGCTTTCACCAATCTATCTCTATATATATTTAAATCTTTAAAACTGCGCAACGGATTTTAATGCGATTTTCTTTAGTATAAAGAGCCATTTTAGAGGAAGGTTTAAATGTATAATACATGCGTATGATAAGAGGAAAATACTGTTAGCTAATTATAAAGGTACATGTAAAACAAAGTCGCTTCCCGCTGTCTGTCCCTATGTTTTTAAATAAAAAAAAATGTTTTGTATCCTTATATTTGAAAAACATAGCAACGGATTGTGATGCAGCTCTTTTTAATACATAGAGTGACTCCAGAGGAACGGTTTTTATATATAAAACATGCACAGTATAGTAGGGAAATACTTAATACCACCATTGCACTCGTGCGAAGCCGGAACAAGCGGCTTGTTACTTAAAATGCTTGTGTGGTTTCTATGGTTACGATACATGATGGTAAAATTGTGCTCGAATGAAATATAAATAAATAAATGTTTTACAACAATACACACTTTGCCTTCATCCCATGTTGTAGCTTAAGTACTTTTGCTATGGAATTCAGACAACGAAATATATTTACTAATATATACATTTAATAATAAATACATTTTTTTTCTTTTAAATAAAACATCCAGACACACATTCAGCTAGTACCTGTCAGCGGTGTGAATCGAACCCACTACTTTACGGAATAGACGCAGACATACCGACCACTACACCAACAGGCCCGTCAAATAAAATAAATAAATAATACACACTCATTGCACGGTTCCAAAAAAATATTTTACATTATGTGGTCACCCAGCGAGCGGACTCGATCCCACACGATTTTAAATTAATTTAATTATGCAACAAACCGAATGACGCCACAACCAGGCCGCAGCTTTTACCGCAAAACTGACGGTAAATCCCTACCTTGAACTTACGAATCCACTGAAGTAATTTGAACCGAGGATGTGCTATTTCGGTATGATATAGAGACACAGGTAGGTACGCCCAACACGTAGGTGCTTAGGTACCTAAAGATATCTCAACTCCCCTCTGGCTCAATGGAAACGGTTCGCTAACGCGCGTCAGAGCAGAGCCACATATAGTATTTTAATAGCGTTGTTACGTTTGTAAATGCAAGGACTTACGAGCTCTTGTTCATTCCGGTATAGAGATTCGGGAACAAGGAATTAGTGAAGATATAACAGATTACTATATATAATTAAATTTCTTTGAAAGTAATGTTTCATACAATACGACAAGTAATAAACTATGATTTATATTTCACTAGTGGACGCCCCGCGATTTCATTCGAGTAGGTTCTGTGTGTCATACAAACTATAGCACCCTATATACTGCACTAAGTCCCACAGGAACGGGATAAAGAACATCCTATGTTATTCTCCTGGTTCTAAGCTACGTCCCCACCAATTTTCTGTCTAATCGGTTGAAACGTTCTTGAGTAATAAGTGTTGTAACAAACCCGCCTGTTTTATATACATAGATTACGCAGTTAGTACTTCTCGAGAGTGTATATACATATGTGTAATGTATAATAACTGTTTCAGCGTACCATAATACTTTCAGGACTTTATCGTCCTGAGGTCACCGCTACATACATAATATTCATGAAATTATAAAATTAAATGAAGCTGTGAGTTCAGTGCCCTCGTATTAGTATGTATTGATTTTGAAATTAGGTAGGTACATTTTACTAGTATTTTACCTACTGAATATTTTCGGTTAATAACATACATTTTTGTCTAAAACCTGCAAGGTATCATTAACTTAATGAATATGTACGGGAAAAATAATCACGTTATTTTATACTACGATACTACACCATATTTAATAACTTTCGCTTTCTCCTTATTCCTATTATGGTTCAACATTACAGTTAATAGGTACTTTATATTGGTATTAGGTAAGACGGATTTGGATTATGACGTATTTGCTGATAAGTTTTCTTTTGGATTATGGTTACAATGTTCCTCATACATTTAATTACATAACATTTGTAAATCACTTATTTAAATGTTATATAAATATGTATAACTAACAATTATTTACTGTAAAAGTTAGCCATTTATTGAGGTTTAAATTAGCCATTTTTTCCGGTACAAAACTTGGGTGGAATGCGAAAATACAGTATCTTATAATTTTACTTTTTGACAATGTATAATTTGGCCTGTTACTGAGTTGTTTAAAAAAAGATAGCTCTATACGTTAAATGGTTGTTAGCTCCAAAACAAGATAAACAAACCGACTGACCTGAGTTTCAGACGTGATGTCCAGCTGCAGCGTGTGGAGTCTTCCCGAGCAGTCCTCCTTGAGCAAATCGGCGTCGATGTTACCGGCTTTGGTCTGGAAGCCGGCGAACACGTGGTAGCCCAGGTCGTCCAGCCGCCGGGCGAGGGCGTTGCCCAGCACGTTGTCGCACCCAGTCACCAGCACCGCCTTGCCGGCTGCTGTCACCTGTTCATAATAAACGTGTGTGAGTTACACCTGTTAGGTCAGTTTGCTTCTTCGCTCTGGCATCGCATCGTAAAAAGATGTGCACTGCTGGTAACGGTACTCTCTTCGGAGTAGTCCTTTGTAAAACAGCGATGAACATCGTTTGTCACTACGATAGTAGATATGATGATGTCATTGAAAAAAAATTTTTTTTCAATACTCGTTGCGTTCATCCCAATTAAAACGAAGCACTTGTGTTATGAAATTCAGACAGTGAAGGAGAAATTGTTCTTACGATCAATCCGTTTTGAAACCTAATAAATTCTAATAAGGTCCGAAGTTCAAATTAGCTTCCCAGTTCAATTATCTCATACATTAGGCCGTTATACCCAAAGGGTTTATGTCGACGAGACGGCACTAAGAGTTGCCACTAGCCATTTTCCTGTCTTATTTTCGTTGAGAAAGGTAACATACTACTTGAGTGCGAACCCCAGAGGAATGCGTCAAATTTCCCAAGTGCTTCCCATCCTCCAACAAGCGTGGATATTCCGTACCTGAAAATGTACTACTGTATCTACGTGAAAGCGATTTACGCAAGCACTTACCAATATATTTCACGTATTCTATCCGCCTTATCAAAAAGGTATGGTGTGTTTTGTTGCTGTCACACCTTGTCGGTCTTCTGAACTTCATAAAATGATACTTTATAAAGATATATTTAGATAAATATTTTATGAAGTTTACATATGTAATCGTACAAGAGTATGTGTCTTTGCTATACACATCGGCTTTACCAGTAAACGCGGTTAAACTATTCCGACATTACACCAAGCTCAGGTTGTCATTTGTATGTCAAATATTGAGTCTTCAGTAGAATTGTAATAACTGCGGTATATTAACCAATAAACGCATTGGCATAGTAACAATGCGTTTATTGGTTAGGGGGGAAAGAGTTACCGAAATGTCCCTTTCTGTTTTGATTACTTTATTTAATTTTATTGTAATGCGCGTAAGAAATAGTAAAAAAAGGGTTTGATCTTAATCTCGAAACTCAATCACGTACAAATTAAAAAAAAATGTTTAGTATTCTATTGGGCCTGTGGTTTACTTTACATAGATATTCCTCAAGGATTCCGCCAGCGCCAGGATATCATTGGAATATTGTTCTGCGAAGAAAATGCGTAACATCACATTATTTTCACGAAAATATGTCCTTTAATTACTGACTGAAGCCTAGTACCCCTTAAGGAAGGAAGGTATTATCTGCTCATAGCCGAAAATTGTGCGCTTTCTCGTATTGTAAACGGGCACTGGAATCTCTAGTTGACAGGAAGGGATATTTTTCATTGATCCGTAATCTCGACCTGCGCTTATTTTTAGTTCAGTGACCGCTTTCCGTAATTTGCACAGCCCTTGGCAGTTGGGTTAGACCTGTATACATAATTGACACCTGTCGATTGCGATTTAATGTCAGTCCAGAACCTGGCAACAAGGCATCCGATCCAGCTTCCGAATAAATGAGCTTTAATGGGGTCTATTTTACACTCCAGCACCTCCACTCGGGCTGGTTTACTTAGATCCAGTAGCTGGATTCAGTTTCACTGGACTGGAACCGGATCGCACCTTTTACTCTATCCAGTAGACATTTTTACTTTGTTACGGTGCCAACACGTTTGTGGAAAACGTAAGTGTTCCGCGTTTTGTAAAGCGAATGCAATCATAGTGACTGTCACCACTCGTGAAAACACTTTTCGCGAAGCTACTTACGCGACAAAAAGGCGGAAGAACTGATAAGACATAAGTGAATTTGTGCGACAAAATGGATTGGCGACCGAGATAGTTCTGGAGGCTCTGTTTCATTTATGAACAAACTAATGACAGAAGATACAACGTAATAAATACTAGTTTTACTTTTACTAGAGGATGTCACTAAATTTAGCTAACTTGATCAATGTAAATCTGCCTTTCCAGCGGAAATGGAATAATATGGACAACGACAGGAATACACGTTTCACTTTGTTGATTTTTTTTTAAACATATGTATATTTTTTCATTCTACGGGAGTACTAGTTAATAACGGATGTAGCTGGAAAAAAATCTTCTCTTGTATATTTGAGTCTTGACATGTGTTTCTTCGGAATTTTGGAAATATATAAAACATCCACCCTTCAAAATGTGAACATTGTTTCAAATTAATGGTAGCAAGTCCTGAACATTTTTTGCTATCTTTTTCATTGCTAATAACCAACCCAAGGCATCTTATCTCTCATTTTTACATTATGTTATTTCGCTTGTCCAATTTCTCAAAGATATCCGTTTCCCTTGTTGTACTTCTACATACTACGCCTGTTCTTTCGTCTGAATATCTAATTAAGAAATACACCGGTCGGAAAATGTACCTACAACATTTTCTAAAAATGTATCCCCCAATGATTCGAGCTATGAGCAACAAGCTTCACTAAAACAATGTACATTGTACTTGTCCATTACATACAGCATTTGAACTTTGCCGTTTTAGTAATTGGACACGGACTGTTGGATTTGTCATATATACAATCGCTTGTTGTGGCGAACGTTTCCCACTGTTGCTAGCGCACAGAGTTCGTGACTGCTCATGAGGTTTCATGCATTATAATGAAAATAACATTTTAGTAGTGCAACTACACACTAGGTCATTTACAAATGGTTTAGTTACAAGTACATATTGTTTTGAGCGGGTATTAACGAGTTGACGTATATCAAGTGAGACCAGTTCGTCAGTATTTAGCGTAACGTTGACCAGTTTTGAAGAACTTTATTAGCAGTACACTAGCATTGTCTTAGAACTGTATAGGTTCCACGGTTATAATTTTAAAGGGAACTAGTAAACATCATCAACGTATCTCAAAAGGTTCTGTCCAGGGACCTGATCATAGACGTGAATTTATGTATGCATGTATTCTTGTCTGGTCGTCGACCGATGTTATACATATATGGCTCCCTTAACTCCTACAGCGTTATTTTGGTACGAAGTAGATACGTGAGATAGTTTTCGTATCATCTTTTTATCAAGACAAGACACGCACGGGGGATGAGCACGTCCGCAAATTGCAAAGGTTACAATAAAATTTTATTTTTATACCTGAATTTACTGTAGATCGTATTGAAGGGAAAGCTGTTGCTTACTCCTTTATCCGAGCGGCCATTTGCCTAGCATTCAAGTAGCACAGTAGCTAAGGTTCGACAATTAACCATTTCGGTGACACAAAACGCCTGTCGATGTGATAACAATAATGTTATATTATAAAATAAGTCGAGTGTCATTTTCGCTGACACTCGACTTACTAAAGGGTCTTTTGCCGCATGGCTAAAATGTTGGGCAACAAATTTAAAATTTAAACAAGTCTTGTTAAACCACTTGAAACAAAATAATGAAAGGAGTAATTTTAAGGAAAAAAAAACAGAATTCAACCAGTACTAGTCGCCAGCTCTACACTACACAATTACACACAATACAACTATATTTTTAAAGACACCTATCGATAGATATTTATCGCGTTTGACAACAAACCCTGATTCCTTATTATCGGACCACCTTGAAAATATCTTCTTTAGAACATTAAACATTTCATAAACGAATAAACTATCCATGAATAAACATAAAAAAACATATGTACGGTCACATTGAAAAACTCCTTTTTGAAGTCGCTTATAAACACCAGAGTGTCTAGAAATCACATTGAATATTCAGCTTTCACACGCCAAAAGACCCTTGTCAGACTGTATTTAATTTTACGAGCTAAAGAAAAACTTTAAACAATAATGGCGGTCGAGTCGCCGCGGTCTGAATAACGTCAAGCCATTCCGCCCACGGACCCAGGCAGGGTTGCAGTGGCGTGGAGAGGGAAAATGTTTCAAAGATACCAAGAGATTTATCCTTATGACTGCAGCGCGATCTTACCTAGACTAGATCGTCTTTGTCGTCGCTGCTGTGAACATCTTTTATATGTTTTAGAGTTGAATTTAGGAATAAAGAGGTCATCCTTTTTTTATTCTGATTGAAAATAACAAAGTTGTAAGGCGAAAGTTGTAGTGTTAGATGTTAAAAAAGGTCTCCCCCTAGCACAATTTGTCACACAAGCAATAGACTTCCTTTCTTTTCAATACTGAAATTTAATTGAAATCACGATAACAGCGCGATGTTAGTTACATTCATTATGGGTATTAACTTATAACTCTATGTATTACGAAATAATGTATATTGTAGTATCCGGACTACATCATACTTACTTCATCATCAGCCACATGGCGTCCACTGACGCACAAGGGCGAGGTCCTTGTCCAATGATTTCCATGATGATTTGGAGGGAAATCCCAATAACTGCCAAGATTGGTAACCGGGTTGGCGATTGCAGTGATATTGTTGTTTAGCATATGCTAGTAACGGCATGGATAAAGAAACTAGTTAGTTGATATTATTCTCTATATATAATATGGGAGTATATTGAAGTAGGTCTCCTGTAAATTTTCATCATTTTTAGAGGTGGAATTAGATTTACTAATGCATTTACGTGTTGTATTTTCTTAATTTTTATAAACTGCAGTGTGATTTCACAGATTATTGCCATTCTAAATATGTAAACTAAACGAGCTTATTCTGCACATAAACTAGGGTACCAGTTGGTTTAACTGCGGAATAAATACTGTATAAAAGAAATGTCATCGTATCCACAATACTTTACTTACTATTGGTAGCGATATTGTTTTATCGTGGTAGTACATTGCTTAACTATTACACTCCGTTTATTGCTAAAGGTGAAAGTGTGTGCTAAAATCGACTGCTTTACTCTAGGTTACTATTTAAAGGCTTTTGAAGCTGTTCGTAATACTCGTAGTAACTAAAACCATTCCTAAAATACAGCCAGGTATATTTGTCGCGTTTTTTTCCTAAGGCAAAATGTCCTTGTTTATCATGTCCTGTAATTTGAATCCTGCCATTGGTTCTGGATTACCTGCAGGAACATATTTTTCAGGGTTCCATGACTCAAAATGAAAGAAACGGAAAAATTACAATGGTAAGAAATAAGTGTATTTCGACACACCAGGGGACAAACATTAATAGGATACACCCGCGATTTTTTCATCCTTTTAATTCTTTCATTCGCGTAATTTCTGTTATTCACAAATCTTTAACTCCTAGAGTACGGCGTTTAACGGCACAACTTTGTGTCCGTTATTTGTGAGTCATCTACGAGTATACACAATAGTGTGGTAGGACAATGGTGTGTGTTTTTTTAAATGAAATATTTAACTACACAGCTCAGAGATCTAAGTTGTACGCTTAGAGAAAAATCATTCATAAAGTGAAAATAAACTCATAAGTAGTTTTTGCGCGAATGATGAGCATGCGCATTTTGTGTTTTTATTTTATTTCAAAAGTTGTATTTGTAAGAGTAGCAAGTTTCAAATAGGCGTTATATTATTATTCCTTTGCTTAGTAACCTGCATTTGTTATTTATTATTGATAACAAATAAATAATAAATAACATATAACAAATAAACATATTCTATAAACATATATATTGTAACTCCTTATAAGTATGGAACCCTCGACAGAGGAGTCCGTTTTGCACTTGTACCGTTCTTTATTTTTATTTCGATTGATCAGAATAAGATTTGATAAACAAGGCTATATTTATAGGAAAAGTGTATTTGGTTGGTGTCATCTTTGTCCTTCTGTATCTTATAAAAAAATCTGAGACCATCTCGACAATTACTAAGCAGAATTAGGCATTCGTACTGACTGTAGGTATATGACTCGTAGCGTCACCGTGTGTGTTTCACACTGTATGCCGTTTATTGCCCTTCATAACACAAGAAAGGATCAAGTTACATTAGATATGTTCATAATTTACAAACGATCGAAGTTAATTTGGAGTCAGTTGAGAGTTCCATTAAACTTGTGATTTGTACGTGAAATATGAACGGGTCCGATGTAACTTGGTCTCCGTGGTGTGGTTCTGAATACCTCCACCCGTCGACCGCACGCCTCACACCCCCTACACACTGAATTACACGATTCAGATTTATTTATGAATGTTACGAGCTACCAAACACTGAAATTCAATTGAGGGAAGAGTTCGAACTTTCGTGACCTTACGTTCGTTTCGGCTCTAATACTAATGCCACAATACAATGTGAAGGAGTATTTTGAGTTGTTTGGGGTAATAGAGCTTTATTATCGATACCATTTATCATTGTAACAATTCGATTTTACCTGATTTAATTTAATATGACTAATACTTTTTTCTATTATAACATTTGTTTTTTAAGGAAACTAAGCCACGAGCCGTAGATACAGTTAACAATGAAGCAAAATGTTTGATGACGGCATATGCAACAGTGTCTAAACGTCAAGCAAAAGAGGTAGATTATATAATTTTTTAATGAAACGCGCACAGATATTGTATTATATACGCATGTAACTCCGTCGGAACGTCGAGTAAAATAACAAAGGTAAGCTCGAGCTTGTTTTTGATTATATTCGCGCCTATATATCCGATGAACATTATTGAGGTAGATTATATGTTTGGTAATGTCGCGTCGATATAACTAATCAATTATTGCTCAGTTACAAAACGTAGAGCATCAGCGCAAGATTTGTGAGGCTATATGTCTTCTATCGGGTGCATTATGAGAGTGCTGCTGAGTTGCATTACACAATATCGCGCTTTTACCATCGGACAACCAGGAGAATGTCGAAATATCTTCCACATCAGGTTGAGATTCGATTTGTGTTCACCCAATAGATTTGAATCGATCTTTTTTGTGCGAAACGCCAAATTAACGCTCTCTTGTTAAATCCATAAAAAAACTTAAAACAAATATTCATAAGCACTGATAAATTAATTTAAAGCATCACGAGTTGCTCAGGTTGTTTCCTTTATCAGTAGCACGTGATAGATTTACACACAACGATAGGTAGTGGTACTTATTTTCCTTGAGTTCTATTATTATAAATATTTTCATAAGAACAATAAAAAAGGAAACAGCCGATCGCAGTAATGACAATAACATTCTGCGTAGCACGTTCGTACGCTACGACGTAGACAGGACTACGTGACGTCGAACTACGCAAGTCCCCATACAATTGGCGACGTAGTCTGCTAAGTTCAAAGGGGATTTTCCCATGATGATTACTTGAGCGATGTTTTTATTTATTTAGTTATTTATCCAAAAATTTATACAAAATATATATCGTACTTTTGTCATTATTGTTAGTATTAGTCGGGAAAAATTCATATATTACGAAAGAAGTAAGGCCTGTGCCCTCCAGTGGGACCCCCAGGCTAGTAATATAACAATACATAGTATAAAACAAAGTCGCCTCCAACTGACTGTTTCTATGTACGCTTAGATTCTTAAAACTACGCAGCGAATCTTGATGCATTTTTCTTTAGTAACTAGAGTGATTCTTGAAGAATGTGTATTTAATACATGCATAGGTGTAATTGCAGAGAAACACTGTTAAAAATGTATAGTGTCAAACCATCCTTTTCCGGGTCAGCTAGTAAATAATATTATTTTAAGATAATATTTAGCAGAATGAACCCGCGTGTGTTGTGTGTACGATGCTGGCGTAGATCACAACACGATACCGCTAAAGCGTGTAACAAACACGTCACAAGAACCTCATTATTTAGCAAATGGAGGCCTGTCAATGTTATTTATCGAAGGAAAGGAGGTTAAAGGTTTAGGCCCAGCTGTAATAAATTGTATTTCACGTGGAATAGCACCTCACCAGCCGTTGTGGTACTCGTCTGTTTATAAAGAACATACAATACATACAACTTTTTGATGTGAGATTGTTTGAATGGATGTCTGTTACTGTTTCACAGGAAAACTTTTGAACAGTTTTTAATATCATCATCATCATCATCAGCCCATACCTGTCCACTGCTGGACATAGGCCTCTCCAATTGCACGCCACTGTGATCTGTTTTCGGCTCTGTTTTTTTAGTTTTTAATATAACTTGACAAAAATATAGCTCGAAATAATTTATGGGCTTTTATTTATCCCGAAATTCCCATGGGACCGGGAGTACGCATGCACGTAGTACTTACATAAACTCACGTCCTGTGTTACGTCAAAAGGTACTGTTCAGGTCCTTAATGGGATCGAACAGTACCTTTTATAGAGCTCCTAGGTTACTTCAAGCCCGGCGGAGCCCGTGTTAGGTGACCACCACTGAATTCGCGCATAATTCGCCCGGTTTCCGGAAGGCACAATCAAAACAATTATAATTTGTCATTAAATCTAATTTTTTTAACACGAAAAGTACCCAAGAAAAGACGATAGTTTTAATCCCAGATTAAGTCTGAACGTACCAGAAGTATCAATATCAAATATCTAATGATAGGCAATACGTTACATTGTTGTTTTTATTGAAATTAGAACTAAAATATCGCACACGCTGACTTATAGGTCAACGTGGGCGATATCATGAGCAGTCCACTAGTAAAATAACTGTACGTACGAGTTCAATAAACTATCTTTTCAAGAGTCCCTTTGATTTTACCAAAGTTATTTTAGAGATACAGGATAGTAATCCTGTTTGAATTGATTTCTTGTTCTTGAGTAGTGCTCCATGCAGCATAGAAATGTATCTGATCCACCCACTCATTTCAATAAGACAGTCTTTGACGATTGACAACGTCACTTAAGACTGAACTTTGACTGTGTCATTGGCATTACATTGATAATATTATCCCATATTCTGATACGAAGAAAATTTACTTGTTAAATAGGTACTAATACAGATCTAAACTTTAACCCTCATAATTATAAAGTTAGAACAGCTCTAGTGCACTGTTAGTATAGGTATCTAATGTGTTAATGGAGAATTGGTCAAATGTACGCCAAATACAGACAAACCAATGTAAGTTTTATCTTTTTATGAATACGACAAACTTTGAAGGAAAAATAACCGACTTGAACCAGTAAAATTTGACA
Organism: Conopomorpha cramerella; assembly: GCA_012932125.1. Taxonomy (NCBI): domain Eukaryota; kingdom Metazoa; phylum Arthropoda; class Insecta; order Lepidoptera; family Gracillariidae; genus Conopomorpha; species Conopomorpha cramerella. Next base: position 19,550 of record SJJU01013558.1, read on the forward strand.
TCATCTGCCCAAATCAATCATCAACATTGACATATTTGTGGTTTTTTCAATAATCCCGTAGTCGGGACTGAATCTTTAAAAGTGGCCAAACGGCTTTCAAAAATAGCTTTCAAAAATAAAAAATAATCGGTTCACCCACTCAAAAGTTTTGACGTAACAAACAAACAAAAATATATCCGATAAAAATATCGAGTTACAAAAAAAAGACCGACGAATTGAGAACCTCCTCCTTCAGCTTTTATTTAATTTGCATTGTATGTATGTATGTCAGTACGGGTCAAATCTTGCAAATCAATTTTTCAAGCGTCTGAGGTGAAATTTTATATACACATTCAATTCGGATGACAATGCATTTTTCTGATTCCATTATGGCGGCAGTTACAAGATGGCGGATTAGTTTTTTTTTTGCAGTCGTTTTAAAAAAGTACAACACACAGAAACACACACACACACACACACACAATTTAAAAGAAAACAACCAAAGAGCCTTCAAGGGTTCATTCACTTAGCTGTAATTGTTAAGGTAAAGGCAAGTGCCGGGGAGGGCCAAATAGTGCCATTAAAAAGTTTCCGTAGTTAACGCCCACACGTTAGCGTATCGAGGGGGTGCTTTGAGAAAAACTTTATTTGCTTTAGATCTCGTGTGAGAGCGTACAGAGACAAGATTTCAACTTTCGGCGGCCTTTATATTCACTAACCATTATATATTGAGCTGGTTTCGAAAGTGTTCATACTAGAGCATGGGTGTCAATTAAATATGGTTGTACGTGGGAACAGTTCACCCGATTAATTGCTTTTACAATTGGTTTGCGAATGGAAGTTTTACAAAGTAACTTGGCAAATGACGATTACGTTTGGTAAATTCGACAGTGTTATATAAGATTGTGCGTTGACAATAGATAGTTGGTATTTAGATACCTACTTTCAGTGTAATTATTTTTATTAGAAGAATAAAGTATCTGATTTGTGGAAGTTCTATGCAAAATTGAATAAAAAGAAACTACATTTTCACCCTTAGGCAGACATTAGACGATACGTTTTGATCTCAGTTTTACCACAGTCATGATTGTGATTGACGGAATTCCTATCGTCTAATATAGTGAATGATGTTTGAATTAGTATTAGTAGTCATTCCATAAATCATGACTGATGTAATTGAATGACGCTTGCATGAGCGTCT
>SJJU01013560.1:0-13111 GCA_012932125.1 Conopomorpha cramerella
TGGAAAATTTATCAAAGAATACACTTCAACCTATTTAATCTCAAATATGGCGCCGTTGTATCCATTTAGACCCCGTTATGTCCAAAGAGTTCTCACGAAATTTGAAAGGTATAGGCGATAGTGGCGAGCTTCTGTAGGTCCTAGTTACTGTATCAAAAGTAGACGTGAAGTCAAGTTAGGCTTGTAGATAGCTTGAAACCACTGTTAAGCTTGCAAATGGCATTGGCTCTCTGCCTGTGACTTTCTTCTACCACTCGACATATCTTGTATTTGACAGTAAAAAAATTAATGACTTTGGATCTAGAATGCAAAACACTACCTTCGGGCATCATATTATGTCAAAGGGTCCTAAAACTAGATAAAATTATAAAGGGTAGAAGTAAGGATTAAAAGATCTCAAAGGGTGTTTATTACGATCCCTGTTAGATAAGACACGAATATCAAGGATGTTTCTTGTATTTAGACGTGGGTTATTCCATAAATCCTCACAACTAAACTCTCCACACTTCGATAAGCAAAAAATACGACAGTAAAATCTCGACGCGGTATCAAATATTGAAAGAAATAACTTAAGCAAAAAAACAATATTTTATTAACAAATTCTTTCATAAAACATCACGGTCAGCTTCAATTCATACGCACAGGAAGTACATATCTACTTACTTACTGTCCTTGTCTTAATCGAGACGCTCATCGTCAAGAACTAGGTATCTCTGGGTATATTTTTATCATCGGATCCATTCAAAACAAATTCGCAACGACAACAAAAAAAAAGTTTTTATTGATAACAATTAAGACTGCATTATTGACGAAACGACTGAAGTGTAAAACAATGTCTATAAAAGTAACTTGTGTTCATTCATTGGAATATTTGAAGGGCGATCTTCGAATTAGTTGGTATTACGTCCGTAGGCCAGTGAAGCATCCTGTATAGGAAACTGTTTATCTATTAATGTGTAACTTAAGTATTTAAATTAGTCGTTATCCATGCTAGTGCTGTTTGAACTACAGTGAGAGTTCGCTATGGAAGTGAAACTAATTTTTCTGTCAGTTCTCTTCGTTTCGATTAGAATTGACGGTGGTAAGTTTTATTCAAAAATATTATCCGTGATTGCTACAGTTATTGTCTAGTGTAATTGAAATTTGAGCCTAAGAAACCTAATCTGGGCCTAAGAAACAAGAACTATTTTACCTTAAACATAATGACCAATAATTATATTATTTACCCCGCCTACATTAGACAAGACAGAAGAATTTGATAAGCAAATTAAAAAGTATTTAACCCCAAGTGATGGGTTCATGTTCTAGTCTAAGCCATGCTATTTTATGCAGACACTATTATTCTATTTTCTTCACGTACGATTCTCGTTGTGGACAATGAAAAACAGACCCAATGGGTCAAGGCTTCATTCGAACTTGGAACCAACTCATAAATAAAATAAATATACTTCATGCCTTTTTATCCTAAAGAGAGGTAGGCAGAGGCACTTGCTAAAGCAAATACTCACGGTTCACCAACGTGACAGGGGGTGAGTCCATCGCCGTTACAGGGTTCACACACCTTATGGTGTGCGGGTTTCATCACGATGTTGTCCTTCACCTTACGGGCATCGAATTGCGTACATAGGCTCTGAAAAAGAGTCCCATTGGTACATGTGCAGTAGCCGGACTCGAACCCGCGGTTACTAGTCAAATATCCGACCAACTGGACCACGGACGCTCTTGAAACCAAATCAGTTTAATTACAAGTCGATTCAACCAAATTAAACCACAATAATGAGTTTTCTAAAAAAAAAAAAACAACAAAAGAGCGAGTCCGAATACGAACAATAATAGAACAAAGTAGTTGTATCTCTTTGGATTTCAACTATATTCGGAAGATTATTTTTGTTGAAAACTCCTTATTGTTAAGTATACCATTTTGAGCTTAGTAAAACATTGCATTATTTTGTCCATGCATTCGATGTCGTTGTTATTAGTGGTGTGGTGACTATTTCTAGAGTAATGTAAAATTAGAAGCTTTCATACAAACAAATAACGAGTAAGTTGTCCACAGTTGGCGTTTACCTATATAATCAAAATTATATTATAAAGATAGATTTTGAAGGCATTTTCGTATTTTCCCTCATAGTGCCTCATTATTAAGGTTTTAGGCTGGCTTCTCTAAGGCTACTTTGATCTCAACCATACCTTTCTTTTCCTTTTTGATAACATAGTTATGGTCGCTCTTGATTTAACATAAAATATTTATCTTCAGATAAAACAGCTGTTTAACATTTTTTGTATACTTACACTTACTTAAGCAGTTTGTAGATACACATTTCCTTTAATTTAATTAAGAACTAGACTAGTAGGAAATAATGTCTTAAAAATGGGCGCGAATAGGCAAATGGACGACGAAGATGAAAGTGAGTCAGTCTTGTTAGTGGTTAGTCAGAAGTTTTATCTGTGGTCAGAAGTAACTAGTATCATACCATAGTCTTATTTGCCCTAAAAAATATTTATGTAAACCCCAATATCAAGCTAGATGGAGGACCTCAATGTCAGGAGTAGAATAATGTCACGATTACTATGCTATTGTTCGTCCTTATTTTCTTTTATGAACTCGAGTAATCTCAAATAACACTTTAATATGTTTTTTTTATGTATAATTTCAGCATACAGCCTAAGATGCTACGTATGTGATAATTGCATCAAAGTAGAAGAAAAGTATGTACAGACCTGCGATCCAATAACCACCGCTGACCCTGGAACCACTCTTAGCTTACCAATGACCGCTACCACCAACGAACCCTCGACTTCAGGTCCTGTAACCACAGAAATGCCTTCACCTACAACCGGTGCTACCGATGCACCATCCACGACAATAACTGATGGACCTAATACGACTACAACGGACGCAACGACTTCGACAACTACCGAAGTGATATCAAGTACAACAACGGATATATCTACTGCATCCACGACAGATTTATCATCTTCATCGACAACTGATGCGTCATCAAGTACAGCAACGGAGGTACCAACTACGTCAACAACTAACGTTATTTCAACGACTATTGACGGGCCGAATGCATCTACCACTGAAATACCGTCTACATCGACCACTGATTTACCAACTACAACAACAACTGAATTTATTACAACAACCACAACTGATGTTCCGTCAACATCAACAACTGACTTGCCATCTACATCAACAACTGAAGGCATAACATCAACGACCACTAATGTCCCATCAACTTCGACCACTGACTTACCATCTACATCAACAACTGACATGCCATCTACATCAACAACTGATTCAATAACATCAACGACCACTGACATCCCATCAACTTCGACCACTGACTTATCATCTACATCAACTACTGATGGTATTACATCAACGACCACTGATATACCATCAACTTCGACCACTGATGTACCATCCACTACCACGACGGATTCCATATCTAGTACAACAACTGACGTGCCAGACACAAGCACAACGATACCAAATACACCTGATGCCGCGACTAATGCAGATTCTGCAACAATTATCAAATCGCCGTCAAAAGAATCAAATACAATTACATCACCAAAAAATAATAATGCAAATAACATACAATTTGGTAACACACCTACGGTATCTCCAACTCAACAACCAAGCAGATTTAAGAGAGCAATATTCAATGTCGACAGCAAAGTTGAAAAATATGTCTGCGTCAAAGATGAGACTCATGGTAAGCATTTTCCCTTTTATTTCCTTAAGCCATATGGTGACAGCGAATAGAATACGTGTGTACCCCAGCCAAGATTTCCTAGTCGTGGGAGTCGTAAGAGACGACCTAGGGCACTCTAGAGGATGGTCAGTAGCGCTCTCTGTGAGTTAAACCACAACACCATTTCCAAGCGTAGCGATTATTGGCAATTTATCATGGAAATCATTGAGGGAGGCCCTCGTCCAGCAGTAGACGTTATGTGGCTGTTGATTTACTTAAAACTGCTAATGATGTGAAAGCGATGTTAAGTTTTAACAGGAACCGTGGTATTCATAAAGTTAGAACAACACTAGTGCAGTGGTTAGTAAGGGTCTCACATCCTGGTCAAATGTACGCCGCATACCGTCAAACTCGTACCTATATGTTGACATATGTACGTGAATTAGTTAGTCAACGTTTTTACTTTTTATGAATATGACTAAGTTACTAACTGGTACTAACACACACTGTGAACTTAAAATTATCAGAAGACAAATCATGATATTTCGAAAAAATATATCTAATTTCAAAATTAAGTAATCGGATAAATTTCATTTTTTTGTGTACGTTAATAAGTAGTGATGTAGTAGGTAAGGAAGCTTTTAAAACTATAGTAGTTACTACTCACAGTTACAAAATACCTACTATTCGAATCATTAGGTTACTCGTAATTTGAAAGCAAAATTATTAAGAAACCCAATTCCTCTCTCTGTAGACAACATACAAATTTATGAAACAGACACACGCTTCAGAAAAGTCACGTGAGAAACTTCAAAACTCCTAGACAATGCGATAGTTTTTTTATTCTACCAAACGATTCGATTCGTACCCTAATTAAACGGTTTTCTTTCTTATTTCAGTGAACGGTACAATAACAGTGAAGCGCGGATGTGCGCTAGTGACGAACTCTACATGCGCCGACGGCGGCTTCTCAAAAAACTGTGTAACGTGCACATCAGACAAATGCAACTCTGCAACGATCTTGAACATTTCTTTGCTAGTGTTTTTGTCACCGTTCTTATTGCTACAGGCAGTTAGTTAAGTCGCCTTGAATTTAGTTTTTTTTTTATTGAATAAATTATTTTTCCGAGATACGGTTCGTGTGTCATTATCTCTATGAAGGTTTTATCTATTATGATGGAGATGGTGTAGAGTATCATTGTTTTTGATACGGAGATCTTATGACCTTGCGTCGTCTTCGAATTAAACCATTTCCGTTGAGCTTTATGGTTTGTAAGCAGTATTTTTTTTAGGAGAGCAACAAATAGTTTTTTTTATATTTTATTAATGTTGTATGATAAAAAGGGATGATACTGTCTAGTATGGTTTTAAAGTACACTGGATGTTGCTGATACTTGACAAGTTGTTGTTAAGCATAATATGATGATGGTGAAAAAATATGATGTAGAGTAGAATGAATTCTAAATTTGCAGGACATGATTTATGTTAATGCTACTGATTTACGATATAAGAATATTACGAAAAGATTTAAGTGTTCTTGTGGAGCTTTGTGTAAATGAATTTAAATGGTGGAAATGTTTACAATTATTTTTATTTTGATTTGATTACAGTATGGTTGCATAACTTTGAGATTACTGTGGTAGCAGTATGCTGCTAGGTACAGGTGACATTATTTCCGTCCAGTATTTATTTAAAATGTGTTAAAAACTAATAATATAACTAAAAGAAAAATACCATAACAGTTTTTCAACAGGGTGGTAAATATAAATGGAAAGTGGATAAAATAAATGGGAGGTGTAAGTATTTTGAAGGAGTTAATAGATATAAAACATGTAGGTAAATATAACAAAGAGATAAAACAAATAAAATAAATGAAATAGATAAATATCTATATAATAAATAATATGTAAACAAATTATAAACATTCTATAAATCTATTTTGTATCCTTTAGTAGTTTTCTAAAGTTGCTTATCCGTTCTCCAAAGATATATATGTGTTCATGTTTTCTACTATATAAGCCCGCACCAAAAATATATTTTTAGTGCAATTTTTATTGAACTCATTATACTGAAATACATTAGCTGTTGAACGACCCATATATGTTGAACCCATATTGCTATATTTCCTAGTAATTAGAGAGAATCAACCTAATTGTGTTAAGTTTTATAGAGCAAAACCCTATGCTCTGTCCTGTCTACTAATGAATATATGTATAGTATAGAAGATACACACAACAAAAGTGTCTAAGGATCAAGAACATTTTTAGCTCTAAAAAAATCTAAATCAAACCTAATCTTCTGGATTGGTCTCCTACCTAATTCCCCATGCCTGTATCAATTATCACCACATTTTGAATAAATGATGAATGAATTCAGTTTTTGTAAAATATATTCTTGATTGCAATCTTCTAAAATGTACTTGATCCGTAGACACTTTTGATGTGTGTATATCAAGATAAATCTAGTTTACTATGTATGTCACAGAATAAACTGGATATATACAATAATGAACAATTCTTATCATACGTACATACAATATGTCCTACAAGTACTTATTAAGAGTATAGCCCTGGTTAGCTCGTAACTAGACTAGTATAGTTAATGCTTATACAATTAAGGTGTTTGTTTTATCATCAATATCGACTATAGAAAGCACTTATCGGCGATAAGGCGTGTGAACAAGGAAATGTATTTTATGGTGATTAGTATCTGTTACCTTGAATTGTGATGATGGGGATTCGAACTATTAGATATCGCAATAGTTAACACTGTATCACATAAACCAGGGTTTCTTAAAGAGGAGTTCCCCTTTAGAGCACCTTTAGTAGAGGGTTCGCGAAAAGATTTACGTAGTGGTGGCTGTTTCGCTGTCAAGAGTTTGCGATTCACAATTAACCGCGCCCTTGGTTCTAAGTCAGAATTAAGATTAAAGCTATATAAAATTACTCTACAAATTTATTCCTTTTTCGACGAGAAACAAGCTCACCCAATCCCATGCCATTAATAGTGATATTGTTTCCTGTTCATACATACTATTTGAAATTCAAAACAATATATTCTTCTACATAATATGCAGTTTATTTTATATTATTTAAGGTTAGGGGCTCTCGGTCGTTTTAGAACTCATCACTCAACACATCACATCACAAGGGTACTTGGGGCAATAAGTTTGAGTAATACTGGCATAAACAGATACGGATTTAGGTGTCTATTTCTGTCAAATATTTACTCGTATTGTGGCAAAGAAAGTGGTCCATCAGTTTTGATGACACTCCCTGTGTCACTAAAACATCATTAGGATAGAGTGGCTGTATTGTGACGGTAAAAAAATTAGGGCTGAAGTCATTCATTCTAAGTTTCAACCTTACACCAGATTATAAGCCGACTGTACATATATCATTATTCTCGTCAAGAAGAATTTATGGTGTTTTGTGAGATGCGCAAGTTCCGTGGAACTCATCAAACCTAACACGGAACAAAATCAATACAATGATACCTATCTTATACGGCATACATCATAAAATAGATAGAATGGATCTACAGTATGATTATTGTTATTTCAATTATTTTTATCAGTCAATGGGGGATTTTCAAACTCCAAAAACTTCTTATCTAGATGTCGCTAGTAGGTCACCGGGGAGACTTCTGTCAGTTGTATTTTAGTATGGTTTTTATTAATTGGGTATGTTATTCAAACTTCAGATACGTTTGTAACATGTAAAGAAACAATAAAAAAATTAACTGTCAATACTTACTGCTTGAACTCATTTCGTTGACTTTTATCTAATAATACAGATAGCGCCATCTGTCATAACTAAGAGAAAGAAGGGCACTGAAAATTCCACATTTTTGACACACATCCATGTATGCTGGATGTGGTATCCAGCTAAAAATATATGTGTTTGTCAATGTGTATTCCACGAAAGTTATCTGACCAGATAACTAGATCCAATGTCAAACATGTTCTCTTGTGCATGTTTGGTCAGTGAAAACGAACCGTTACATTGCAATGCCATCTTGCCCTCTGCACTCCCTATCCACTATCTTGTTCCCGGTGTCCCTAAGCGTCGGAGCGGGACCCTATCGCTTCCAGAAAAGATAAGAGGAGGAACGTATCACCTTTGTGCTGTCTTCGTAGCGGTTCTAAGCGGGGAGAATGGCAGACGGATGAATATGTCTTTGGGGGTTTCCCGGCCACTCCTCCCCAAAGTGTCAGAGAAGACATGGGGTTTTAGCCGGCAAAAATACGATAGTTTACATACCAGGCGGATATACCATTAACGCGAACCAGTCGGTTTGCGTCTACTTTCATAATGCGAACCACCAGGATGTGGAATGACTTGCCGGAGTGTGTGTTTCCCGCGCAGTACAGTCTGAAGGTCTTCAAGTCACGGGTTAATAGGTACCTAATGAACAAGTATACCTCGTCGCAGACACATCCATGTATGGTGGTGTTGCAGGCCCCCATCCTGTATTTTATGCACTAGACCATACCATCTCAGTGTGACTAGTTTGTGGCATGATTTTAGAGGGATTTCTGTTGGTAATCGATATTATGAGTCAAATAACAGCGTTGCGTCTTGTTTATTATATTCACTGGGAAATGCCCCAAAACCATGTCATTAGAAATGTTAGCAAATGTGTCAATGAAATTTATCAATATTTAATCTTTCATTGAGTAAAATTAGATTGCATATTGATAAACTACTATAAAATACGTAGAGGAACAAGTTTATTATTAGCAATGAATTATTTTATCTTTACTACATTAATATAATACACTAATTTGTTGCTTGCGGATGTGTTGGAACAGCCAGAGCCAATGTAGCTGCAATATAAACACAACATAGTGTTACAAGGATTTGTTGGCGCGTGGCTGAAACTTTTGGTATCCATTTTAAGTTAATAATATCACAATACTCGCAATACATATATCCAAGATTATCATACCATATTAAGGGGTATATCAGCGTCCTTGATGCGGCGGACACGTGGCAGTCCTAACACTATCTTCATGTACCTAGTACAGAGGGTGGACATCTGCTAAAACACTGGGAGACATTGCATATTTTTCCATATATATATATTAAATTAATTATTAGTTCTTTACTAACAAAATATTAACCTTTAAATGAACCTCTTAAATAATTAAATTAAATACAAGAATGACCAAACTAATTGTCTGTTCTATACTTATCCTCTTTCTGCTTTTGCCCACCGCCATAAGTGTCAACACCGTGTAATAAAAAAATGAGCAAACCACAGAAGGGGACGAAATACAAAGAAATCAATCATTAAGAGAGACCGAGAAAAGGAGAAATCCAGAAGTAGCCAGAAATTCACGCGCCAAAAGATCCATGCAACATTGTTTGTGCGGCCTTATCACAAAACGCAAATTACGTTTAGAACCGGCTTAAATTCCCATGCTGTCTCATTCTGGTGTTTAGCAACAGAAAGTGACAAAACAATTTTACACAGAGATAGTAATTTGGCAATACAGTCATATAGATATACGAAGATGAAAGAACGCGGCATCAAGACTTACCAATACCGATGTATGAAATTGGAATAACAGAACTCACGATTCTATAAGTTTTGTAGGGTTCGATTGGTAGATACACTATGGATACACTGTATAGGAATTCTGTCTGCACCGACTGAATTTCCATAGATTTACTGATAGTTGCTGGTTACCAGCGTTCTTTCTGTACACTCCAAGTGAAGGCACTTGTTAAGCAAAATCCCTAAAGTAGACCAAGCGTACGCTTAGTGTATTAGATTTTTGAATACCTATACTTGACAACTGGAAACTATAATAGGGTATTAAATAACTGTAAATAAGAATAAAATAAATAGGGTTTTAGTGGATGCGAGTCCCACATAACCCTGCCGTTGTCCCCGTCAGTGGTGCGTATCTATATTCAATTTCCCCACGATAAAAAAGGGTAAGCAAAGGTACTTGACAGGCAAATGACGACGGTGCATCAAGTGTCATTATATCTTGTTGGTGTAGTAGAGATTCATCACGATGTTGTCCTTCATGATATGAACGTTGCTTAACATACATTGGCTTTAAAAAAGGTACTCATTAGTACACCCTACTATTTGAGTCATCAGCATTCCTGTGGTAATGTTATCGAATGTGTCCAGACCATTCTGGATGCAATGATTCCACACTTCTGAAAGAAATGCTTGAAGGTACTATGCAGGTACTTGCAATTAAGATTTTGTTGGTTGGTTTAGTCATCATCGGTCACATAACGTCCACTTCTGGAGGAGGGCCTCCCCCAGTGATTTCCGCCAATTGGTGTGTAATACTAATAATCGCCACGCTTGGCAGGCGGGTTAGCGATCGCAGTGGTGTTGTGGTTTAATTAACAGCGGTGCTGCCCGTTCTTTGGAGAGCTCCCTCAGTCACCTCTTACGACCGCCACGGCGGGAAAAGTTGAGCTGGAGTGGTGACACATTCTATTCTATTCGCCGTCACCATACGGCATGCAGGTTGGTTTAGTGCGTGGCTGCAATATGTGTTGTTGGCATTTAGTCCTGTCTATTCCTCTCCCTCAGCTCCGAGACCAGTGTAATACTAAGGTCGAGACTAGACTATTACTGACAATTATAATATCATTGCGGGATATAACACAATGTCATGAAAGTTATTCAGAAACTACGAGAATTTACGCTAAACTTAGATACAACAGAAGTAAAACTATGTAACACAATAAGATCTTATTATAAAAGACTTCAAATAACAATGAACAATAGAAACTGTATTTACATTCGCTTGTACCTATTTCTTTCACATGCAAAATGGCTGAAGCAAATGAAAAAATTCGTGACCATAATGGAACAGCAAAGCGTTTAATCCCTAAGCGGGGTACGCTGAAGAATTTTTGAAATGCCCACAATTTACTGGGCAATCAATGAAAAAATTAATGGGTTAGTAACTTACGATGCTGGGAAAAAAATGTCACCAAGTGAGCACCAACTTTTTTTATGGTACACGGCGAAGCATCCTTCCTTAGCCCTTAATGATCCTTTTTTTTAGTAAACGTACATAATTATGTACTTATTAGGGGCATGAAGTATAGCTACTGAAGTGGTGCAATAAAATTACATATTATGGGATATAATTACATGTTAATTAATAATATTAAAAGACATAAAATTACATGTTATGATGATTTAAAAAAAAAGAAAAAGTCCATATTTTGTTCCCAATCTACATCGATAGAAAATTTAGAATTAACGATACACATATAAAGTTATTATGGTTTAAAAACACACACACACGCGCGCGAGTTTAAGGGTATATTTTTATTGGTCGTTAGGGTCCGTATTCAAGGTGCGGACCAATTCCGGTGAATCGTTTTGCGTTTGCTGTCCTCAATGAAAATCCTATCGACCAATGAAAATGAGCTGGAACGAGTTCGATGGCAAATGGAGGGAGACGGCTCAAGACCGGCCACCTGGTAGTTGAATATGATCTGAAAAAAGAATATGGATTAACGTAAATAATGCACAAGACACTCAATTAGTTTACTTATCCCACCACAATAAAAATTATACATTTCCTTTTTTTACGTAAGAAATTGAATAACAAGTACTCCTTGCCCGATAGTTCCATTCCCTTTAATTATATTTTTGTAACGTTTAATACATTTATAATAGGTACACTTATACATTAAGTACATTTATAGCCTGTGCACTTTCTTACTTATCAGTTACTTTTATATTTATCCTATATTACACTAATTGTGAACAAAAACACCATGTTATATTGATTTCAGTGAACAACAAAAGTCGCCAATCAACCGTGACAATGAAAGGCGAGAGAAAATCAATAAAGTATTTCAATTATCAACACCCTATACCGATAGGTGACGTCACGACGCCACAATGCCTGGAATATCGGCGCTTACAGTTGGCTTTCCCGTTCGAATTATCACTAGATTATCAGAGATAAACTGTTTCATATAAAATTAATATTCCATTGGTGTAAGCATTATTTTGTTCGCTGATTACAAGTGGTGAGGTCTTTCGTTAAAGTGAAAATGATTAGAGTGAAAATTGCAGCAGTTTTCGTTGTCGTCTGCGTTCTGGTTCGTGGAAGTAGGTGCTTTTTTTCTCTAATCGCCTCACCAGTAAGTTTTATGCTAAGTAGGTAAATGTGTGCTACTGCTCCACACTAACAGGTGTCAGTCAAAACGGTTACATATTAACAGGCAGGATGGTGGTCGAACACTTGTTGAGTTTTATAAAAAAAAAATTTTTTTTGTTTTTTCTTCACTTGTAATCCCCAAGCGGGGTAGGCAGAGGCACTTGCTAAAGCAACTGCCCACAGTTCACCAAGCGTATTTTAACCCAACGACGAGACATGGGGTGAGCCCATCGCCGTTATAGGGTTCACACTCCATATGGTGTGCGGGTTTCATCACGATGTTGTCCTTCACCGTATGAGCGTTGCATTGCGTACATAGGCTCTGAAAAAGAGTTCCATTGGTACGCGTCCATTAGCCAGACTCGAACCCGCGACCTCCCGGTTACAAGTCAAGTATCCGACCAACTGGACCACAGACGCACCATTTTTTTGTTTTTGCTTGTACGTATATAAATATATACTATACTGCGTGTGAAAAACTAAGCAATGATCCTAGAAATGTTTTTGGGCTGGTCAATATGAACGACTTTTACTATGGCCACAATGTGGGGAAATGAAAATCATTTTTTCCGGATCCGTATACGTAATATGAGCTTTTTCAAGACTCGTCCGACTCTTAAATTGGACTCAAACTTTTTAAATACGCAGCTAAAGGTTCTTATGGCCCTAAAAGTGTTATTCCATGACAGCTTCAGTCATTCAACTGCACATACAGTAGCTAGTGGCTGCACATCCTGTTACAGCAGCATTATAAATACCTATGCCAACAAACTGCTTGCTACGCAGTTGGGCATCTCAAAATCACGACTGTTCATAATTTATAAGTGAATAAATGCACCTATCTATATGTAAACCAGTCTCGTGCATCGGCTGACTGCATGAAGGCTATGCACGTCCTACAGTTGCAGTCGACAATTCGCTTCGGAATAACACCTTAGTGGTTCTATTATAAATCATCATCATCAGCCAATACTTGTCCACTGCTGGAGGCCTAGGCTCTCCAATTGCACGCCACTGTGATCTGTTTTCGGCTTCTCGCATCCAGCTTCTGCCAGCCGTCTTGCGTAGATCATCAGTCCACCTTGCCTATTATAAATGCCTGTCATCAAATATCGCCCTATAACGGCGATGGGCTCACCCCCTGTCACGTTGGGTTAAATACGCTCGGTGAACCGTGGGTACTTGCTTTAGCAAGTGCCTCTGCCTACCCTCTTTGGGATTAAAGGCGTGAAGTGTATTTATTTTT
>SJJU01013565.1:0-16261 GCA_012932125.1 Conopomorpha cramerella
CTCTTTTTCAGAGCCTATGTACGCAACGCAACGCTTGTACGGTGAAGGACAACATCGTGATGAAACCCGCACACAACAAGGTGTGTGAACCCTTTAACGGCGATGGGCTCACCCCCTGTCACGTTGGGTCAAATACGCTTGGTGAACCTTGGGCATTTGCTTAAGCAAGTGCCCACGGTTCTACCCAGCTTTTGGATTAAAAGGAGTGAAGTGTATTTTTTTTTCTGTAATAATCCCCATTATACGCCAGGTCTAGACCCCGCACGGCCCGACTTCGAGTTCCCCATAGAGGTGGGCCCCGAGTCGCGGCTGGACCGCAGCGACGCGCGCTTCGTGTCGGTGGTGCACTCGTGCGGCGGGCTGCTGGGCTACGCGCGCTCGCACGCGCACGCCGACTACTACCCCAACGCCGGCACGCCGCCGCAGCCAGGGTGCGAGGGCTTGCAACACGTACTCGGTATGATTTCTTTCTTAACTTCTATCGAGCAACCTACGCCACTTTCATCGTGCGAACCGCCAGGATGTGGAATGACTTGCCGGTGTCTGTGTTTCCTGCGCAGTATAATCTGCAGGCCTAGCACGCGCCTCAAAAAAGGCATGACATAGAACAAATACGCGCTCTGATTGGCTGCTATGTCACGCTTCGTGCGACTCACCTAGTTTCAACAAATCGCAGCGGGTTATATGTCTTGTCACTTATTTCTTGGAGCGCTGTGCTAGGGGGGCTGGAGGTCTTAGTCATGGGTAAAGTTACTTATTGACCAAGTGTACCTACTCCATCGTAGACCACATCTCAGCTTAACATCAGAAAGATATTGTCCCTATTTGTATTAGTACTTAGTATATAAACATCTTCAAGTTGATATGTAAACTGGCTTCTCGAGAATGATTTGGTACCCCTTATTTTTGTGAATTCACAGATAACCAAAACAGGAACGAGAGCTAGTATGTAGTTCTGTAATTGTTTTTAAAATTGTTCTATTACGTCGTATTTCATAAAACAAATGGAACTCACCCCCTCTATCTAATTTGTGATAGCGAGGAACCAAACTCAGTTAGCTGTTAAAATAGTCTAAAAACAGTCATTCCACAGATGTGAAAGAATAGGTATATGATTTACGGGACGTGACAGACAACAGTCAGCATTGGCTGTCAAAAAGTAGGTAAATCCGGGGTCACTGGCCTAACTACGTTGAGGATCAGAACACTATCAGGATCCTCTAGGGGATTGTAGTGAACTTGTTAGTTCAACAAAATCACCTTGAATGCAAAAATGTAAAAAGATGATTTTACATTTTATTTTACACGAGAGAATCAGAAAGAGAAGGGGTTCCCCCTTCTCTTTCTTCTCTCTCTCTCTTCCCTTAGGGAAATGAAGTAGAGGATCCTAACGGACACGCCCACTACGTTAAGGAACAAACGTTTATATTAAATAGCAAGCTGACAGCTCACACAGCAACATGACCATTCTCAGAGGCGTGCAGCCACGGCCGCTCGTACGAGTACTTCATAGAGTCCATCAACACGACAGTGGGCTTCGTGTCCCACGAGTGCGACAGCTGGGAGCAGTACACGGCCGGCCACTGCCAAAACAACACGCGCTCACTAATGGGCGAGCATGCGGACCCAAACACGCGCGGAGACTTCTACCTCTATACCAACTCTGAACCAGACTACGCCAGAGGATAAAGATGGTACTGGTTTAAGTTTCAATTTAAAATAAACGTCGTTGTTGCTTAAAAGTGATGAAGTTATGTAAATACAACGTACATTTTGGCATAACTACTGGAAGCCCCGCGATTTCATTCGCGTTGTGTAAGTATTTCATACAAATCATAACAAACTCTATGCAGTTTTTCTTGTTATCAAAAAAAATGATGACATGGTTCCTAAGAACAGAACTTCTTATATCTTACAGTCAGACTTTCCCATACTAACCGATGTAAATGAGCCACCCTGTATAGCGACGCGTCCCACAGGATCGGGACGAAAAGTATTCCCACCTGTTCAGCCGTTATGTATATGCAAGTTTCTTTTTTGGACTGCTTGTTGGTTTCTGTGCGTGGTTGGCGGATTTTCCTCAAAGAATGATCACTCTGAGTAATCACGAATAGCTATCTACTCTTCGAATCGAATGGCCATGAATGCCGGGGTACCTCAGGGTTCTCTCTGCCCACACTCTCTTCCTGATGTCTAAAACGATGTATATATTTAAACCCGGTATCCATGGGTATACAGACTACAGCACTGTTGTAGAGAATTACAGCCAGAGGACCTATAAATCAAGGCACTATTATAGTTCTATAGACACTACTGCTAACAGCTTGACACTATTCAAATAGTCCCCAATCACCTTACTAGGTCTACAATACAGAATAGTGTGTCTGAAATAACCTTTTAAGCCAGTCTACTGTCTGTAGACCATAATGAGCGCATTTCAGCAGGGGGCAGCGAAATAAATATTCGACCTATACATACAAAAAGCACAATCAAGTTATCGCGTTTGTATGGGGAGGTTTTTTTTTGTGGATTTCGTGGGGTCTCCTGAAACAGTAGACTTATGCTTTAAAAGGGTATTGCAGAGATCAACTATACCTACGACTAATTTATTTATACTAACTACCAGGAAAAATCAAAATAAAACCTTATTTTGCTCTGTACAAACATTTATTTCACATACCATGAATATACGTCTTCACAGAAAATTAAAAAGCGGATACATTAAAACACCGACCATTCTGCTGCGTGCACCTGAAACAAGTGAAAAATCCTTTAAAACTTGATTTTAATGCCACAAAAAAAGGCCCCAATTTCAATTATAAACTCAGAAACATCGTTTATACATCAATATCCGTCAGCCGGGAAAAGAAGACAAAAATAAATTAGTATCATCATTTAGTATCCATAAAAACTCAACCTTCATAATATATATGGTTTGGGAATGTGACGCTCCTGGTCAGTTTAGTACTGCAAATGGGGGATTGAACACGACTTTTATCCGACAATATTTTTGTTCCGTTTCTGCAATACCGAATGTGGCTCAGGCTGGCTGGACAAATCTTCAAAATGGGTCACAATTAAGCAGGTCAATAGGCCACTAAATGTGACGGCTAAACATCCTTACTTCCGAATTTGTGACGCTACAGAGACTTAGATAATTGATTGAAAAAGTGTCCAGCCAGCTTGAAAAACGCGTTTTCGCTGGTCTCTCAATCTCGGCCATGGAAGTGATTTTGACAAGTGTTTGTATATCAACGGCCGTCACAAACATTTGTGACAGCCATAGAGCCAAAAGTTTTGTGATACTTACAGCGGTTTAATAGAAAAATGCAAAAATCTGTGTCCAGCCAGCTTGAATTTACGTAGAAACATTCTGGCTGGACCCCTCTGAATCTGATGAATGGGAGCGTTTTGGAATACGGTTTCTTTATAAGGTTTTAGTGACGCAATTTGTGACGGCAATAACGTTGAATTTATGGGGTCACATTTGAAGGTTTACGAGAAATCAGTGAAAACTTGGTGTCCAGCCAGCCTGAACTTCAAGCTGGCTGGACACATGTATCTCCGCTACCTGATGGTCTTCGACCTTCGGAATACGTTCCAGTTTTAGTGACGGGGTCGGTAATGTTAACCTGAATTTGTGACGGAGAAACTTTGAGCAGTTTCGAAGATATTGAGAATTAAAATGTTCCCATACAAACATTCACTAATATTGTAAGGTGACCATAATTTTACATGAATAAAAGATTTCTGCAAATTGTCAATTAAGCCTGATTTTTATTTGATTTTAAAATAAAAGGTTTTCCCGCAGTAGTGATGATAACCTTTCATTGTAATACTTAATGTGTTAACAATTTAAAATAATAACAATTCAATACCAATACGGCGACTGCCTAAATGAGAAATGAAAAAATAAACAAGCAAATCAATAACAAAATTATGGAAATACCTCAAAGGAAGAACAAACTAGAAATTTGATTTGGTATTTAGGTACCTACTTTATTTATTGAAGAATATTTTAACGTTTAAATTAGGTATTTAAGGTGATAACCATCAACATAATTTTCGCCGCCTACCAAAGTTGTGATATAAGAACGTAAGTAAAACTAAGAAGAAATTAATGTGATTTATTAGAACAGCAAATATTTTGTTTTATTTATAGACATATCTTCGAGCATTACTTACCATGGCACTCTTACTTACCATTAAACACACCACGACTAAAAAACCCAACTGCAAAGACACGCAACTAAAAAGAAATGAACAAGTGAATCGTAAACACAAGTACCTATTCCTGCAACTTACAGTTATAGGTACATACCTACACTCATAACTCTTCTTTTTCCCTATCGATCGAATGCCCAATGACGATGTTTATTCACATGTTCGGTCATATAATCATCGGGCTCATTTCATGTTCGGGAATTTGTTGTACAAAGAGTAGGTATGCAGACAAATATAAAACATGACCAAAAAAGGGGGGGGGGGCGGTATTCCTCACCACCAGATCTTCTTTTATGGATTCAAACACCAATACACGGTTCCTTAAAATATACTCGTCCTACATGAAACCTAAATTATTGGTTACCCTACTACATTGTTTGTATGGAGAAATTTAAAAGATCAATATCTTCGAATCTGCTCAAAGTTTCTCCGTCACAAATTCAGGTTATCATTACCGACCCCGTCACTAAAACTGGGACGTATTCCGAAGGTCGAAGACCATCAGGTAGCGCAGATACATGTGTCCAGCCAGCTTGAAGTTCAGGCTGGCTGGACACCATGTTTTCACTGATTTCTTGTAAACCTTCAAATGTGACGCCATAAATTCAATGTTATTGCCGTCACAAACAAAAACCTTATAAAGAAACCGTATTCCAAAACGCTCCCATTCATCAGATTCAGAGGTGTCCAGCCAGAATGTTTCTCCGTAAATTCAAGCTGGCTGGACACAGATTTTTGCATTTTTCTATTAAACCGCTGTAAGTATCACAAAACTTTTGGCTCTATGGCTGTCGCAAATATTTGTGACGGCCGTTGATATACAAACACTTGTCAAAATCACTTCCATGGCCGAGATTGAGAGACCAGCAAAAACGCGTTTTTCAAGCTGGCTGGAAACTTTTTCAATCAATTATCTAAGTCTCTGTAGCGTCACAAATTCTGAAGTAAGGAAGTTTAGCCGTCACATTTAGTGGCCTATTGACCTGCTTAATTGTGACCCATTTTGAAGATTTGTCCAGCCAGCCTGAGCCACATTAAATAATAAGCAGGTTTCCAGTCACGAAATGTGATCGAGCTTTGTGGTGACGACGAATAGAATACATATGTCACCATCTCAGCCCAACATTTCCCGTCGTGTGGGTGTCGTAAGAGGCGACCGAGGGAGCTCTCCAGCAGCCCTAGCACGCGCCTCAAGAAAGACATGACATAGAACAAATACGCGCTCTGATTGGCTGTTATGTCACGCTTTGTGCGACTCAGCTAGTTTCAACAAATCGCGGCGCGTTATATGTCTTGTCACTTATTTCTTGGAACGCTGTGCTAGGGGGGCAGAGAACGGGCAGCAGCGCTCTCTGTGAGTTAAATCACACCACCACTGAGATCGCAAAACGTGGCGATTATTAGCATTTCCCACTTGAACATGGAAAACATTGGCGGAGGCCGTCGCCCAGCAGTGGATGTCATGTGGCTGATGATGAGCATCGATCTGCTTTGATTTCATCATCAGCCCATACTTGTCCACTGCTGAACATAGGCCTCTCCAATTGCACGCCACTGTGATCTGTTTTCGGCTTCTTTGTGCTTTCTGTGTGCTTTGACTTAAAACTCGTGATTTACTGCACAGATTGAGCTTTGAATATCAAGTCATATATCATATAGTGGCAATGGGCTGGCCATATTAACCGTAGAACCGACGACCGTTGGGGCAAACGAGTTCTCGAGTGGAGACCGCGTCTCGGCAAACTGAGTGTACGACGCCCTCAGGCAAGGCGGACTGATGATATGCGTAAGATGGCTGGCAGAAGCTGGATGCGAGAAGCCGAAAATAGATCACAGTGGCGTGCAATTGGAGCGGCCTATGTATGTGTAGCAGTGGACAAGTATGGGCTGATGATGAACAAATCTTAACCAAATATTCAAAAACATTCAGCTTACAGCTTCCTTCCAGCTACCTTCGTTGTTTGTCCGACTTTTCGACACAGTTACATGTTCTGTGGTCACGAGTTTACCTTTGGTTAATTTTCGCGCCGTAACACGCTTTTTAAACTTTTGCAACATACTATATAAAAATAAGTCGGGTTTTCCTCCCTGACGCTATAACTCCAGGATTTCTACGGTTTTGCATTCGTTGGAAAGGTCTCGGGCTCCGTGAGGTTTATAGCAAAGAAAATTCAGGAAAAAATTCAACAGAAAAGCGGGTAAACTAAACGAACCCATCTGGTGGCGAAACGGAGTTCGCGGGTTTGCTAGTTCAAATATATAATTGTATTTTCCAGTTGGGTTTGTCGAACTTTTACACATCACCAGCCGCTGGGATCGTGGAGGACCGCGACATCACGCTTGGAACAGTCATCCAGGAGACATACATTAACGTGGATGAGGGGGATACTACTGGTAAATACATTTTTGTATACTAATCGCTTTAATAAGAAAAACAGTTGAACCGGAAAATTCTGGTGATATGAAAATGTACATGGCTTTTTGAGGAGAAAACTCTGTAGGTATAAAAAAAAAACGTTTATGCATCTTCATAAAGTTACAGTTTGGTCTCAACAAGTGCCAGAATTCCCATTTGAGCTAAAACATTGCTCGTAATTGGGAATCCTCCTCTTCACAATAGGTAATACATATGACACTAATAGGCGTAGGTATATCATTTTTTAAAGAAACGCGCACGTGACTTTCTATTAAAATTTTAAAACTAGTACGGTAAGTTATTATAAAGATTATTCTATATCTTTCAGAGACGGGCTCTGGCGACCATCCGGATCCTTCAGCAGACCAGCTCACGTTCCACGCCACACACCCATTCATCTTCGCCGTGATGTACGAGAATAACGTCCTGTTAATGGGAACTTATATAGAATGATATCATTTGATGTCGAGAAGATTTAAGTTTTTACTGAGTCAATATCATTGCTTCCAAGTGTCATTAAAGTTTGAGAAATAATAGCTACTTAACTATTCAACGTTTAACAATGAATATCGATACATTACATTGCATACACTCAGGTAATTAATCCCGTAAAAGTTGCTAGTTCATAGCCTGAATAAACATCCAGCCTCCCCAGCAGTGGCGTGCACACCATATAGGCAAAAAGACACTGCCTACCTTAGTATTTTGGCTACCTGATCTTATATATAGAGTTATTGCTAGATCCTTTCTTGTTATACTCACGACATAGGCTGACGAAAGTCCTGTGTTTTGCGAGTGAGTAGACCTACCTACCTATATTTCGTAAAGACAAGTTACCTATACATAGGAGTCAATGCTTGGGGATTACTGCCTACCTTGTCGTAAAACCCAGTGCACGCCACTGCTCCCTAGTCAAGCGCTCCAAGAAAGACATGACAAGACATATCAGGCACTGCGATTGGTTGAAGCCCAAGTCGCACGATGTGAGACATAGCAGTCAATCACAGGGCATATGTGACCCGAGTTACGAAGGGTGAAACCGTTTGTATGGGATGGTGTATCTGTACTAGTAGGTATTATGTTATCTGTGACAGGGCAGACTTAAGCGGTATTACCACCGACCGCACGGCACGGCACCGGACAGAAACGGATTTTTTAATCTTTAATAAAAAAAGGTATGTATCTTATATACGATGTTCAAAGTCTTTTATTCCGCCGGATGCGGCCGGCTCCGTCGGTATCACGCGTTCGGATACCGACGCATGCGGCCGCCGCGTCAAGTCCTCGATGTAAAATAGACTTTGAACATAGTATATAAGATACATTTTTGTTTAAAGATTCAAAAATCCGTTTTGTCCGGTGCCGTCCGGTCGGTGGAAATACCCCTTTATTCTACGTCGTCTTTCTTGACGGACGCTTGCTAAGGCTGCAGGTTTAGTCGATTCCTAGAACATGCCAGGAAGAATGGCATCTTCATTATATTTACATCCCAGGTCAGCATGGGATTTTGGTGGTTTTCGGTGGCGGCCATCATACTAATATTATAAATGGGTAGGTGAGTTTGTTTGTTCCGCTTGCATGCCGTAACTACTGAACCGATTGCTTTGAAATTGCAGACGTATAGTTAGAAGTCCGGTTTAGATAATAGGGTACTTTTTATCTCGGAAAAAAATGATATTCCCGAGGGAAAACAAAAATATTCCTTTATACCGCAATATAACCGAAGTCCACGCGGGCGTAGCTGCGGGCGGAAAGCTAGTTCAAAATACATATATGTGTTGGTACATATCAAACGCGCCCAAGTCAAGTAGTCAGTAATTTTGAGTTTTTTTATATTTCTAGTTCAGCGAAAAATGGCGGTTATTTTTCTTCTAGATCAAACCAGTAAAATTCCACCGCTTGCTATAGAAATAAAGGTCAACAATCATACACTTTTTTCAAATTCACTTATGTCAGCAAAGTACTCCATATCATACAAGCCTAAGTCATTTTCGACCAATCACACGTCGCCATTAGCTACCTTATGTACCTATACAGACATGTCAATCCTGCCTAAGTCACATTCGCCGATATCAAAGTCACCTAAGTCCGAGCTACTGTTTTTCAATATTGCCTATATTTTATAGATACATATCAAATGGCTCCAAGTCAATACTAAAAACTCAAAAATATTTTCATATTTCACCTATCAACTTATGTTTTATCTATTAAATGGCCACCTGAAGCATTTTTTAGGCAAAATATTATTTATCAAAAATTTACGCAGTAAATCATCGAAATAAAATAATAATACGTTTACCAAAAAACGCTTAAACCTGACTTGGGCGAGTTTGTTATGTATCGACACATATGTAAAAGAGGTTGTCTTTGGCCACCAGTGTCTATGGTCGGTGCCTCGTTTGCGCACAGCCTAAAACGCAATGTTATCGCTCTCAGAAATCATCGCTGGAGAGTCTGGACTGAGGTTCAAACCTAAAATAGTCAATGTAATCAAGAATAAATAGGATATTTGACTATCAGGGAATTTCTGTTCAAAATCAAACAAAGTAAAATAATTTTTCAAATATTGTATTTTAATAATCACCTTTTATAAACCAGCACTGTAGGGTGTCTACGTTTCACGTTCAACACAAGAGAAAATTATACAACAAATTAAAAACATGAATGGTAATACTATATTATTAAAATATAGTCGGTCTGCGTCAGTTTGTAGTAGCCTTAAGGCACTTGATGTACATTGCTTGTTTAACTTATCGTGATTAACAATATGGAGTTGCATGCAAAAGAATGGAAATTTAAAATGTATTTTTCTAAGTCAATATTAAAATGATTGAAAATGTAACTGAACAATGGCGATGACGTGATTAAATTGTATAAATTTTATAACTAACATATCTAAAGTTGAATAAAATCCTAAAACGTACTTTTACAGACCGGCTTTAAGGCGTGAAATACTATTATTTTTTTATTGATTCGTCCAAAAATTTTTAAAACTTGGTAATATTACAAATGAACACATACAAATAAATTGCTTTATTTTTTTTAAGGGCCTCCGATTATTATACTAGGCAGTAAAATTTTGTACCCATCCATACTGTTATATACAAAATATAATTGTCATTACTTCTTCTCGACCACAATCTTCATTTTGACACAATTCAGGGTTGGCAAGACGTCACCTTTTATATTTTGTAAATGTTTTTTTTCTTTCTAAATACATATTTATTTCTATATAATCATGGGGTATTTATCAAACTAGACATTTATATCGGCCAACAGCTCAATATGTTATTGATAAAAGTGAAACAGAACTATTTCCGTAGATAATTTTGCACAACCCAATCACACCGAAAGCATGTAGAAACTCCTATGTTATTCTGTCAACCCTTAATATGAACACTTCATAAACCAAATTCGCATCCTAACTCTATAATTATACGTTCTATATTTATAAATGCACTTTGTTGTTAAAATATAGTTTATTTAATCTAAATTTCAACATTTACCAAAATTAATCATACTGGAGGGCCAGTCACAAGCTTTGTGTAACTTTTAAATGGCAAAAAGTTATAAAAAATCATTTAAAGACACGCGCAGTGACGTTATATTAAAAGTTTAAACCGGGTATTGTTAGCGCAAAAATGAACCAAAGATAAGCATTCAACTTACCATAGTTGTTTTCTCGACGTTTCGACACAGTTAAACTGAATGCTTATCTTATACTCAATAATTTATTGCGTTATATCTTTGGTTAATTATCGCGTCGTAATACCCGGTTCAAACTTTTAATATAAGTAAAAAAACTATTTATAAATGGAATTAGATAGTCATATCGTGATAATTGTTTATTCGCGTTGATAGTTATTGTCGAATAAATGTTACACATAGTTTGCAAAAGACTCGAATCTCAAGAAAACGAATACTTACAAGAAATGTATGCGGAATAAACACAATTGAGTCGGTATTTGGGTCTGAGTGAAGAGATGAAAGGGAAACAATACTGAAGTTCTAACAAAATGGCAATCTCATCTAAACTCTAACTATATACTCTTTGGTGTTGTGTCATTAACTGCTGGGTACATTTTATTAGTACTATGGGCTGCGATTATGTGCCGCAACGTGTACTAATCTCGAGCAATTTGTACTAACCCACTATTAATATCCGCGAGGGATGTACAAACCACAAAATTACAATTCTTTACATACACTAACTAAATCTATATGTACAAAAGTTTTTTTTTTACACAAAGGAATCATTGAGATCAACACATAACTTACAATGATAAAAAAAAACTTTACTCGCGTTTTTCTTTTTAATTCTAAATTTGTTAATAAAAATAATACTTTTAGGATAGACTGGGTACAAATACGAATGTATCAGTACCTTTTATGAGGTAATGATATATTTGCTATATACCGCAATGGTAAATAACGAACTCCTTTTTTTTTATTTTGTATTATACTTTTTCCGTACTTATACGTGTATCATTGTCACACTAGTGTGATGTCCAAGTCTAAGGGGCCATTTACATTGGGAGAGTTTCTCGTACGCTCGTAAAGTAAGTATCGAAAGGCGAAGTACGTTAGTATCTTGTATATAACTATATATAGAACTTAGTACGTATTGCATAGACGTGTGGAGATTTCTCTCGCCTTTCCGAGTTTCGCCCGAGAATCTCTCCTTGTCTAAATGGCTCTTAATTCCATTTAATATTTAAGGGATTTGCAAAAGACTCTCAACAAGTTACGATGCCGAAGTAAAAAGAAACTAAAAACAAACAAATACAATTAGTTATTGCACGTCTAAAATTAACAACAAAGACAAAACTAGAAATTAAATAATACAAAACAGATTAAGTCAAGAGCACAAAACAAAAAAAATAACTTCAAGTTCTTAAAAAGTTAACTGTGTATGTGTGAAAAAAAAAGTACAAGTATTTTTATTAAATGGCAATCTATTAGCTTGTGCCAATAATTTTTGCCAGTGTCGAGTGTAGATGAGCAACGTGGTAAAAATCGTCTTCAATCGTTCAAAGTCTCATTAAAACGTGAGGGTGGACCATCACATTTCAATGCTGCATGGAACATTACACGGGAATAACAAATTGATCATATAGGAGTCCTCTCCTTTACTTCTCACTTTCACTGCATTAGTTTTCATCACCAGCACATTATTACACTAAATCCACCACATTAACACAATAATTGCAGCGTAATAATAATTCTGAAAATGAGATATAAAGAAGCCATTTGCATTTCATCGCTTCCCGTCACAAAGTCCACAAAGGACAAGTAAATTCAAGTTAAGTGCAACAATGATTGTGGTTCAATGAATGACAGGATGTTTTATTTTCTTTTGCAAAACTTAGTACATAAGTGTCTTTCAGCCGAACCGTTCTTTTACGAGGAACATTAGCTTCTTCTTGCCCTTATATTTCAGTTTGATTTCCTGCAGTAAAGCGGCGAATTGATGTGGGCCGTCGTGGGCGAGCGCGAAAGTGTCTCGTGCTTTACCTGCGAGTCAAATTGGGTACTTGTTAAAAAAAAACTTGGGTAGAAATCTACATCACAATCTCCTAAAAAAATTACACTACTAAAGTCTGACCCCCTTACCAATAAACGCATTGTCACTTATACAATGGTTATTACAGGTCTATTTGAACTGGTTATTTGACATACAACTGACAAGTTAAGTTGAGCTTTGTGTATCTTCGAAATAGCAATTCCGCCATTATTAGCCCTGAGGGTAAAATATAAAGTATACTTTTTTCGCCAAATTCTAAGTAATTACGTATTAAACTAAATGAAATTCGTCCGTGAAATGTACTATTGTTTTTACAACGGGTTTTATAAGCAAACTAGTTAAGATTTTTCGTACAAAAGGAATTTTTCCGTTTATCCCCGTTGCCGTGGGAATTCCTTTCTTAGTGCACCCCTACAATAGTGGGAAAATACGCGTCCAAGAATCCACTTCGTCATATAAATTAAATTTTCAATTGTATGGCGGGGTGGATAATGGAGCGCATTTTCCGAATACCTACCCTTTTTTTATCATGGGGAAATCTCTTCTGGATACCTCACCGCTAACGGGGACAGCGGCGGGGTTATGTGGGACTCGCACCCACTAAAACCCCACGGTGATCGTTCGCGCTTTATTTCCGGAGCCACCGGAAGAGCCTAAGCCACTACGTCCAACCGAAGACCTACCCTGAGGTACATTTTCTAGGGTGGATAGTCGTAATAATTCTTCTAACTTCCTAAATACAACAGTAAATGGACTAGGGAAAGAATACACCTGCCCCCCTAGCACAGCGCTCCAAGAAATAAGTGACAAGACATATAACCCGCTGCGATTTGTTGAAACTAGCTGAGTCGCACAAGGCGTGACATAGCAGCAAATCAGAGCGCGTATTTGTTCTATGTCACATCTTTCTTGACGCGCGTGTTAGGCCTGCAGGAAGAATAGATAGAGGAACGTAAACTGACCCAAAAACTCGACGAAGTCAGCGTAGTGTCGCGGGGAGATGTGCGCGAGGCGGGCGTGCGTGGTGGAGGCGTAGGCGCGCAGCGCGGCCTCCAGCAGCGGGCGGAGCGGCGTGGGCGGGCGCGGCGGCGCCGGCCGCGACCGCGAGCACCCCGCCGCCGCCACGCAGCAGCGACGCAGGATGTCCGACTGCACGGGGGACACAACCACATTAATACAAGTAAGAAATAGTATACTTTATTATTGTAAATCATCGACATAGCTCATCATTTTAGCAAGCTGAAGTGGCAGTGGGCCGGCCATATTAACCATAGAACCGATGACCGTTGGGGAAAACGAGTTCTCGAGTGGAGACCGCGTCTCGGCAAACGGAGTGTAGGACGCCCTCAGGCAAGGTGGACTGATGATATACGCAAAATGGCTGGCAGAAGCTGGATGCGAGAAGCCGAAAACAGATCACAGTCGCGTGCAATTGGAAAGGCCTATGTCCAGCAGTGGACAAGTGTGGGCTGATGATGATGATGATGCTTATTATTGTAAATAGCGTTAATAAATTAATTGTTATAGTATTATATTAACGTTCACAAGAGTAGGATTTAGTTGTAATTTAGTTTATAATTAAGTAAGTGTACTTAGTACCTCACACATGGCGAGTGTACTACTAACCATACTGTTGCTTTTGCCCTCACAGGGGTCATGTTTGATACTTTGCTATTTATTTAAGAACTTTTGCTGTAACATGAGTGCAATAAACGAATTGAATTGAACCACATTACTAATGGCCGAATACCAGCGTCACAGCCAACTGTGCCAATACCATAACATTCTACTTGCGTTGTTCTAAATAAATCTTCGTCATTATTAGGTAGTATTGGGAATTTTCATTGCGCATGGTGTAGAAAGGTATGGTTTTTCACCTGTGCCATATTTATCACTGATTAGGAAAACACAGTTTTAGTTGATACTATTAGCACTGGTTAAAAATCCCATCGCCGTTATAGGGTTCACACACCTTGTGGTAGTGGGTTTAGATAGATAGATAAGGTAAACTAATACTCACCAAGACAGGAGCACACTGTACATTCTTGACAAGCAGGGGCAGCATGGCTTGTAGCTCCGCCCGCCCCAGCGAGTGCGCCAGCGCCACCGCCCAGTGGATGTCCGCTATCGCTGGGTGACTATCCTGTAGGTCAAATTTTATGGACTTGCTTCAACAATTTTTCTCTCTTTGGCTTAATTAATTTTAAAAGTGAATGTGGTAGCTTAATAGGAGAAGATGTCCCGGGATCTTGCTATGTTGAGTTTCACGGTTTTGCTCCTTTTGACAAAGAGCCAGGGGTCTAACATTGAGAAGTATTTTATTATTGTTCATTTTTGTTCTTGAATAATTTTACCTATAATTCAATTCAATTCGTTTATTGTACTCATTCTCAGAAAAGTTCTGTAAGCTCATTTTACAGAACTTTAAAAAAAAAGTATGTTTTGTTTTTCTTTGTGTTCCGTGTCTTTGGGAAATAAAATTCTATTCTAAGTACATACATACATATACGTCACGCTCTTTTCCCAGAGGGGTAGGCTGAGATCACGGACCTCCACTTGACACGGTCCTGGCTAATTTCTTTCACCTCTACCTTACATCTCTTCATTCGCCGTTATCTGGTACTTAGAGATCCACTTTGAGACATTTTTTTTTCTACGCGCTGAATTTACATACATACACTAGACGCCTGTCTCCCAGAGGGGTAGGCAGAGACTACAGATCTCTATTTGTCATGGTCCTGACATACCCCTTTCGCTTCATCTACATTCATACATGAACTGCGCTGAATTTCTCACCCAGAAAACAGACACTAACCTGGTTATAGTGCAAATGCAGATTCCTCATAGCCATTGTGGCGAGTCGCATGGCCCTAGCGGGTTGCCCCCTCTGCTCCATGTACCGGGCAACGGCGAACAGCTGTGAGGAAGCCAGGGCTCCTCGCGCCGCCGCCCCGCCCACTGCGGCACAGGCCGCCTCGAAGGCCCCCGCTGAACCCTCGCATACTGACAGAGCTGATAATGCACAGCCTGGTGGGTCCTGGAGACATGAAATTTTATTTTAAGACTTCATAGACTACTAACTTCAAGCAGTCCGTATTGAAGGCGACAGTAAATGTTTTTATTGTTTGTCCACATGTTACAAAAGTGTCTGAAGTCTAAATAACTCACCCAAATAATAAAAAAGCACTAAAATATAACTGACAGAAGTCCCCCTGGATATCTACTAGCGATATCTAGATAAGAAACTTTTGGGAGTTTGAAAATTCCCCATGCCATCCATATTTCTGGACTTTCTTTCGTCACGTGATGTTACTAAGTAGCTTAAACAGTATTTTGTTTTTATTTGACAACAACACACACATTGCCTTCATCCCATGTTAAGTAGCTAAAGCACTTGTGTTATGTAAATCAGACAACGAGATATATTTACTTATATATAATTACTTTTTTCTTCATTTAAATACATACTTATAAAAATAAAACACCCAGACACATCCAACAACTTCTTGAAAGCTCATCACCTAAGCACCTGTCAGCGGTGGGAATCGAACCCACGACCCTACGGAGCAGAGGCCGACATGCTGACCACTACACCAACGGGCCCGTCGTTACATATCAGTAGATCAAACAGTTGGTACCTTAGCAGCGCACTGCAAAGCGAGGGTGCGGGCGCAGGCGCTCAGCTTCTCCTGCTGCTCGAAGGTGAGGCCGAGCCGCAGCGCCGTCGCGTGCGACATGGCCGCCGCCGCCACCGGGCCCGTCGCCTCCGTCGGGGTGAACAACTCGTACCTGGATGCAATTAATGAATCATTTTTTAAATTTATTTATTTAAAATCTACTATATAAAAATAAGTCTAAGAATAGAATACATGTGTCACCACCCCAGCCCAACTTTTCCCGTCATGGGGGTCGTAAGAGGCGACCGAGGGAGCTCTCCAGAAAACGGGCAGCAGCGCTCTCTGTGAGTTAAACCACAACACCACTGCGAGCGCCAACCCGCCTGCCAAGCGTGGCGATTACTGGCATTTCACCCCAAATGACGGATCTCATTGGGGGAGGCCCTCGTCCAGCAGTGGACGTTATGTGGCTGATGATGA
>SJJU01013567.1:0-14723 GCA_012932125.1 Conopomorpha cramerella
AAGAAAATTAACAATTAGAGAAAACAAACACAGAAATTAACAATAAAATAATTATAAAACAAAATAAATCACTAAAAAGTCTAAATAAAATAACAATCATGTCAAATAAAAAAGCTTCATAGCCTATATGTTATTCTAGTTTATAAGCTACAAAACTGCCAAGTTTCATTAAAATCCGTCCAGTACTTTCTGCGTGAAAGAAGGACAAACATCCATCCATCCACCCAGACATCCATCCAAACTTTCGCATTTATAATTTTATTAGGATGTAGCGACTTATTATATGAGCGAGATACTACTATGAAATCACGACCTGCTGTGTCGTAAAAGCTTTTTAACTGTATTGGTCGGTAATTAGAGTTCATACGTTCACAGTACTCACTCCATAGTCGGCGTCAGCTAAGAAGCAAATTCTGACACATTGATAAATTAAAAAAAAATAAGTACACTTCACGCCTTTTAAACCCAAAGCGGGGTAGGCAGAGGCACTTGCTTAATAAGCAAATGCCCACGGTACACCAAACGTATTGTTACGTACGTGGGGGGTGGGTACCGATAGAAAAATGACACTATTACGAAAATCAAGAATAACACTTTATTTCGGCACTGTAATTACACAAACTAATTACAATCGTTAAACTAAGACCGCTAGTAAACACTTCACACAATCACTTGTCAACTCTCTTTAATTTTCACTCTTGATGTTCACTGTATCGCTGTTTAGTTGAAACTCCCCCGCCGACTCGATCGTCGCTCTTTATATACCTACGGTACACGATCCAGAACATTCGAGTAGCTTCAGGTACTTTCTCGAGTCGACTTCTAATAATAATAATTAAATACCTAACCGTCGCGTCGGCCAGCTCGCGTGTTTATACCCACTCCAACAGTAGGTAAGTAGATTTATACCTACTTGTGAGTCGCGTCGACGGCTCGCGTGTTTATACCTACACCCAACAGTAGGTAAGTATACCTACTTGTGGTGAGGTAAGGTAAGTACTTGTGTACTTGTGGCTTCCGAAATATACCACACTTTTCTCGATCTTTTGAGATCCTTCTGCTACATTCTGACGCATATAGGCACTGTGTAGTGGTTTGTATGCGTCGACTTGGATACTGGGATGTTCTTTAGGCCTCTCGAATGTTCGACGTACCTCTACGGCATTCTAGCCGTTGTTTCTCGACCCCGGGGCGTAACAGTATTTAACCCAACGTGACAGGGGGTGAGCCCATCGCCGTTATAGGGTCTCACACACCTTGTGGTGTGCGGGTTTCATCACGATGTTGTCCTTCACCGTACGAGCGTTGCGTTGTGTACACAGGCTCTGAAAAAGAGTCCCATTGGTACACGTCCAGTAGCCGGGCTCGAACCCGCGACCTCCCGGTTACAAGTAAAGTATCCGACCAACTGGACTACAGACACTCATTGACATCAATTAATAGAGATGTGGTTTTTTTTCTTCATGAATCGATGTGACAATGTTTCGATTATGCAGTTATATGTAAAATAAATATAAGAAGCTCTGCAGCACGTATTATGAACGGCTAACAAATAGGTTCATCTTGTCGATACCTTGAATGCATTGTCTGTTGCTCATAAAACATTTATGACGGCTATAATTGATGGTACCAAAAGATGATTCATAAATCGAATCTTTCCAATATTGTACAACACTATCAGTCTAAGCTACGCATGTCAATCGACCTGTCAGAATGTGCCAAATGCCAGCTCTTATGAAGCGATCTGTATGTACAGTCGATCAAGAAAGGGCTTGGTGTATCGTGGGCACATGCTTAGCAATTAAGCAAAAAGCATACCCCGCTTAGGGAACTAATGGCGTGAAGTATATTTATTTACTATTTGACGGGCCCGTTGGTGTAGTGGTCAGCATGTCTGCCTCTTCTCCATAGGGCCGTGGGTTCGATTCCCACCGCTGGCAGGTATTTAGGTGATGAGCTTTTAATTACTTGTTGGATGTGTCTGGGTGTTTTATTTTTATAAGTATGTATTTAAAAGAAAAAAAAAAGTATTTAATTAAGTATATTTCGTTGTCTGATTTCCATAACACAAGTGCTTTAGCTACTTAACATGGGATGAAGGCAATGTGTGTGTTGTTGTAAAATATTTATTTATTTATACAGATGGCTGAAGACACCAACGTCTCTGCTATACGACCCGGCACTCCGTCGCACATTGTTCAACCTGATGAAGAAACTGTTTCTGATGCTAATAGCTGAATTCAAGCGGCTCGGCTCCGTCATAGTGCACGCTGACTTCAACAAAATCATACTCGACACTAAGAAGAATACCGTCATGGACGGAATAGGTTAGTGTGCTTAGTATTTGTCACGTTATATGAGTTAAACGTTTATTTTAAGTTAGAATGTGGATGGATTACAAGGGAAGAGGTCTACCTCTTGGTCTAACAAAGAAGGTGTGAATGTACTGTGTATAAAACATGATATGTGTGTGAAAGGTATAACTGCAGAGATGAATGACGAAAGGAAATATGTTCCGCCGACTACATCTAGTTTGGATTAAGGGCAGGGAGATTATGAGATTTACCGAGTAAGGTTAATTAAATAAATCATTTGACATTAATATTGATACAAAGACTCTCTCTCTATGCTTTGACGAAAATGTATTAGTACTTTTGCGACTACGGTAATAGAAAGAAGGTACCTCATGAACAAATGTCCACTAGGATCGACGACCGAATGTATGAAAGGTAAGTTTAGTAAGTTGATACTTACTTCAGCCACTAGAGACGGTAATTTTCCATACATACATTTTACTTTTCAATGGTCAAAAATTGTTTTCTTCATGTTTTCAGGTCGAACAGTTTTTTAATTTTCCCTCTGTATGATAAGAGATAATAGCGACCGTTGTAGCCAATTATCGGAAGCCTTATGTCCGAAACTAGGCTGACGTGACGATTAAGTAAAAACGAGGTCTTGGAATTTTCCCAAAAGGACCTTATCGCATTGTAGTAGCTTAGGTTCAGAAATTTGTAATATTTTTTTAAGGAAACGCGCACTGACATGATATTAAATGTTTAAAACGGGTATTATAGCGCGAAAATTAACCAAAGATACTTACCTTCGTTGATTGCCCGACGTTTCGACACAGTTACATGTGTCGTGGTCGCGAGCTGACTGGAGTACGGCGGCGGCGTCGTTCACTGGTTCGTTCAAACGCGCTATAATACCCGTTTTAAACATTTAATATAATCTATATATATAAAAGAAAGTCGTGTTAGTTACTCCACTTATAACTCAAGAACGGCTGAACCGATTTAGCTGAAAATTTGTGGGGAGTTAGCTTAGAACCAGGAGACGGACATAGGGTACTTTTTGTCTCGATCCTGTGGGACGCGTTGCTATACAGAGGGTGTGAAATGCTGAAACTACGCTAATGAAATCGCGGGCCGTCCACTAATTTATAATAACTCTAATACTGCTCATTCCAGGCTATGTGGAGTTTGTAGTCCAGAGTATACGCAACAAGGAGCTGTTCCACGGCATAGACCTGACGTACACGGAGTGCTGGACTCACTTGCTGTGGCTGGACGAGGTTAACTACGCCGGGATTAAGGTACCTGTTATTATGGATGAGCAAGTTGTCAATAAAAAGTTACATTGGACCTTTTTATTGTTTGTTGAAGGGCTCTGCAAGGCCTTGTTGTGCCCAGTGTCACTGCGACCATTAGTGATCTATTGTGATCAGACCATTACCGTCTAGTTAGTATTTTAGTTAGTATTAATTTTGAGCGGCTTTTTAAGAAAGTACTTTTTTGATACTGAGTTTGACCAGCTCACGTGATGAAAATGTATTATTTTTTCCCAAAGCAGCCACACTAAGGTGTATGGAAGTTTCATCTGCCTCAGATGTAAAGATGTTGTAAATGTATCGCACAGTTAGAACAAATGTGACACAAAACAAAATGTATCATTTTATGAAATTGAACCTTAACATAAAAGATACAAAACTTAAATTACAAAATCGGCATGTTTCGTATTGGGTCTTTTTTTTTCTAACTATGCGATATGTAGCCGCACAAGAAGTCGCGTCGTATTCCGGAGCGTATTGGAGAGCGAGTGAGTTGACGGGGAAGTAGGGTCGCGGCTGGGTCCACTCGACGTGCCGTAAGAACCGGTCCACCGTCGAACCGAACATTATTGCTCATCGGGATGAACTTATCTATCTTATATGATGAGATTATCCGGGGATAATCAGGCGCGTTTTATTGGAGATTAATGATGTGTAAATTCAGGCGCTAATTCTTCTCTTCTGAATTCTGAAAACTTACAATAAATTATCAATTCGCAGAGAGGAAGATATATTCGTATATGTATATTATATGCATACTGTATCAGCATGGCACTCGTGCGAAGCGGGGACGAGCCGCTTGTTATTCAATTAAACACTATAAAAATACTTAATGATTAAAAATTTACCAGGGCAAGTTACCAACCGGCCTGCTGGAGGTGGGCGGCTCTCAGCTACCAACTGACACGGATGAAAACACCAGTGAAGAGGTAAAATTTATTTTGTTTCCTTTAATCCTCTCATCGCTTTATAAAGTAAACTAAATAATGAGTAGAATATTTCTGCTACAGGTAATGATAAGTTGTATGCAAAGACACGTGTTCCTCAAATAAATTTTTCGTTCCGTCCGAGTGTGTAATAGTAGTTCTATAGGCTAACCTGATTTTTTTCACCATTACTTTTGTGATTTGTAATACTATACGTATGCTTCATCTCAAAAATTCCCAACTGTTCTGTTACGTCGTTCTGTCTATGGATAAGACCAGTACATTTAAACAATTTACTTTCACAAAATATATAATAATGCAGTTTCTCTATAATAAAGATATCCTAAAGGATTGAAAAAGAATAACGTAGTTTGTTTGTTGTCTGTCAATGTCACCGTTAAGTGATTGCATTCGGTACACTCTGGTCGTCGTGAACAGAACTACTAGGAATTCAATTTCCAAGGCAAAATAGTCCCACCAGTTCTGCCCACAGAACTACTCAACAGAACAGGTGGATGAATTTATTTAGTGTTATATGAAAATTCTATTGTGTTTATTTACCGTCCGCGAATGTCTCAAAAGGTTAATCATCATCATTATCAGCCTTTTTATGCATTGCTGGACATAGGCCTAATAAATAAATAACAAACTCCCAACCCTCCTCAGGAAAGTGAAATAACAATGCAATGGCAGTTGGCGGAATGCCTCCCGCAGTTGGTGAAGGAGCAGCTGTCGGCCGCGGTGGCCGGCCTGGTCGCCGCGTCTAGGCTCGGCATAGAACAGATGAAGGAACTGATCAAGGGCGAGATGGCGCAGAAGTTGTTCAAGTTAGTTATTTTGTTATATCATCATCGTCGTAAAAACCGATAAATTTTATTGAAATGCCTATTATTGTCACATGACAGTGGCAAGTCTTGTCAGAGATCATCGATGCTGAGTGTTTTAGGTTTCGGTTATAAACTTGATAAAAATACACTAGCTGACCTGGAAAACGTTGTTTTGCTGTGTAAAAAGAATAAGATGTGACGATGTTCAGATCGAGTCATTCAGCCAATCGTTGTGTTTTGGCGAATCGATAAAAACTTATTAAACTTTAACTTATAAAAGATTCGATCTTGAAAGACTTTGTTACACTTTATGTGCACTAAACATGCCCAGAGCTCGATTTAATTCAGCCATAAATCCGTAAAACTTACAAACGTTGAATCTCAACAGAATAACGGAGAAGATCAAGACTCGTATGCCGACAATAACGGCGGACGACATCCCGGCGCGTCCTGGCGTAGACCGCCAGTACTTGCTGTCGTCTACGCCGGCGTTGCTCTTCGTCAACGCTCTGTGCATGATCATGAGTCTCAATGAAGAATTGGAAGAGGAGGTATGTCAATTTTATGATATACTAGCTGTCTCGGCAAACATTTGTTTTGCCATAGGAAGTCGCCTTTGCACCCCGTGTATTCGAAGAAATACACCTTTTAAACATTCCCTGGACTTCTACGTGTGATCCAATACGAAAATTAGCCAAATCGGTCCAGCCGTTCTCGAGTTTTAGCGAGACTAACGAACATCAATTCATTTTTATATATAAGATGATATCAAGTATCTTTATTGCATTCCAAGTGTACAGCGGATCTTACATTTAGGTACTAATCACAACAAGGAAGTATTTTACAGACATTGCGATAGTAGTGAATTAA
The DNA here is from genome assembly GCA_012932125.1 of Conopomorpha cramerella. Taxonomy (NCBI): domain Eukaryota; kingdom Metazoa; phylum Arthropoda; class Insecta; order Lepidoptera; family Gracillariidae; genus Conopomorpha; species Conopomorpha cramerella. Next base: position 6,234 of record SJJU01013567.1, read on the forward strand.
ACTTATGAACTAAAAGGTGACAATTTCTAAATCTATTCTATTTGGTTTGGACATATGGAGAGAATGAATGTAAGTCGATTGACGAAAGAGATTTATGGAGATTTAGAGAGATATGGCTGATGTAATGGGCCGGGTGAGTAGAGGTCGCCCCAGAAGGACATACATATGTTGGCCAGATTGGTGATGTCCCGGCCGCAGGTGGCGTGAAAAGTACTCGAAACCGGAGGTCATGTATGAAAAGATGTATGAATGTAGATGAAGCGAAAGGGGTATGTCAGGACCGTGACAAATGGAGATCTGTAGTCTCTGCCTACCCCTGTCGGAGACAGGCGTGAAGTGTATGTATGTATATTAAATCTTAATCTAGTACATCTAAATAAAAGATAGGTACTCCAGTCCCCCTAGCAAAGCGCTCCAAGAAAGACAGGACAAGATATACCAGTCACTGCGATTGGTTGAAACAAGCTAAGTCGCACAACGTATGACATAGCAGCCAATCACATCGCGTGTTTATTCTGTGTCGTTTCTTTCTTGACGCGCTTGCTAGGCCTGCAGGTATCAGGGGAGAAAGCATTTATTATGTTTTTTTTGTAATGGGGAATTTCCTATGACGTTTATCTGACAGATTTTCAGGCGGAGAACGATCATTACTGTCATACTTTCCAAACAATGTTTGACAGTAACGACAGTTCTCCGCCGGAAAATCTGTCAGAAAAACGTCATAGGAAATTCCCCATTACTCGGTTATCAATATCTTCAGTTTATTGATGAAAATATTGATGACCTAGCCATTTAAGAGTAGTTTTCAATTTTTCGCACCTGCAGACATTTGACTGTACCGGAATGGTGTGTCCTTTACATAACATGTTATTGAAAGTTAACGAGAGAAAGTTGCGGTTTGAAGGAAGATGTAGTGACCAAGATTGAAAAGGGCATGCTTCGGTGGTTTGGGCATATGGAGAGAATGGATGAAAGTCGATTGACGAAAGAGAATTATATGGGGGATGTAATGGGCCGGGTGAGTAGAGGTCGCCCCAGAAGGACATATAAAGACCAGATTGGTGATGTCCTGACCGAAGGTGGCGTGAAAAGTACTCGAAAACGGAGGTCGTGTATGAAAAGATGTATGAATGTAGATGAAGCGAAAGGGGTATGTCAGGACCGTTACAAATGGAGATCTGTAGTCTCTGCCTACCCCTCTGGGAGACAGGCGTGAAGTGTATGTATGTATGAAAGTTAACGATCTAAATAATACATACGATACATATGGCGTGAGCCTCTGACGTCTTCTACTCATCTGACACTGTCTCTGTGTAAATGTTAGTTCAAAATTATCGGTTATTGTCATGTCGCCTCAGAGCAAACACAACTAGATTGGCAAGTCGCGTCAGTCCTTCAGTCTGCGTATATCCCACCAAAATGTATGGAATTGGATGTACTTCTGCATCCAAACTGTCGACTTTTACTACCAATTTGACAGTTTGGAATCCAGGATTACTCTGTAACGCAGTAAGGGAGAGAAAATATTTTATGTTTGTCTCGTTTTGTTCTAAACGTCAGTTTTGGATTGCAACATACATACATACACTTCACGCCTGTCTCCCAGAGGGGTAGGCAGAGACTACAGATCTCCATTTGTCACGATCCTGACATACCCCTTTTCGCTTCATCTACATTCATACATCTTTTCATACATGACCTCCGGTTTCGAGTACTTTTCACGCCACCTTCGGCCAGGACTTCACCAATCTGGTCTGTATATGTCCTTTTGGGGCGACCTCTACTCAACCGGCCCATTACATCACCCATATAAATCTCTTTTGTCAATCGACTTTCATCCATTCTCTCCATATGCCCAAACCACCGAAGCATGCCCTTTTCAATCTTGGTCACTACGTCTTCCTTCATACCGATTGCAAGTCAACAACAACTATCTGGTTGACGTCGCACAGTAATGTCCGTTTTTTTACTGCATTTCACACAGACCCATGACTCGGTCAGTACAGTCATACTATCGCGATCGACATACTATAAACTTGGTGCCCTATACACGTGTGATCACCATATCACACTATGACCTAATCGTGTGATGACGTCACACTTCATACCCACACATAATAATTCTAAATAAAAAAAATGAATGGTAATAATATGATAACCATAGCCTAACAATCCCAATTCACTGTAACTTATCCCCTTATAATTCTATTCACTTGTGATCAGCATACGATATTTGTCACCTTATACACTTGTGATCAGTACAGGACACTTCCCTACCCTACACGCACTTCTCACACAAGGTTTTTTTTTTACATTCGTTTAAAACAGGCAAAGGCAAATCAATCAAGTTGTGTTTGGTTAAACATATTATAATTTGAACAGTCAAAGTTTCATTAAAATGTGGAGGATGAATATCACATCGCATTTAAATGCTGCGTGGAACATTACGCGGGAATAACAAATTGAAGAAATAGGAGTTCTGTTACATTATTTTTCGTCACCAGTACAATATTACAATAGTTCCATCACATTAACACAATAATTGCAGCCAAAAATGAATTTATAAAATGAGAAACAATGAAGTCATATGAAGGGTACAGGCAAAGAATAAGTAATGTCCCATTTTTTTTCAGTTGGAAGAAACTTATTGTCTATGGTACTTTTATTCAGAATCATTCGCTTTTAAAGAAAACAACTAGGTAGCGCAAAAAAGGCGGTTTTGTTTTTGGTTGAAAGGGAAAAAACTAGGAATGTTCATGACTTTCAAACTTTTTTGAATGTGTAATTCAAAATCAACTAATTAGGACATGGCCTATTCTTTGCCTGTACCCTTCATATGTGTCTTCGCTTTCCGCGCAAAAAAACACAAGCTAATCCTTTCCCAGAGTGCGTCAGTCCGTCGCAGTCTTCTGCGGCTGGCGGGCGAGGGCGAGTGGGGCGCGCGGGCGGAGTGGCGCGGGGGCACGGCGCGGGCCCCGCTCGGGGAGATGCTGTGCCCCGTGTGCAACCACTGCCGGGAGGTGGACCTGTGCAGGGAGCCGCCGTCCGACCCGCCGGGGCAGTGCGTGTGCGCGGTGTGCGGCGCGGCGCTGTGCGGCGCGGAGCTGCAGGGGCGCGCGCTGGCGGGCGTGCGGCGCGCGGCGCGGGCACACGCGCTGCAGGACCTGCGCTGCGAGCGCTGCCGGCAGGTACATCACCTTTACCTTTCACTTTTTCCCGCCGGGACATAAAAGATACAATGACAAAATGTAATAATGGTTCAAAGAAGCAAACGACAAAATGTGCAACTGTTAACGTCAAAATGAGCAAGTGACATGAAAGTATCAACGACGAAATACTTAAACGACAGTGAAAGTACGACTTGAAGTGAAACTTCTTTATCGGCGTTGGAAAAAAAATTACCGTCACATTTTTCGATTACGCGTCACATTTTTTCCGTTACGCGCCGTCTTTTTTTAAATTTAATATATTTAAGGTTAACCTCAGTTTCTGATTGTAACTATCGGTCAATGTATAAAAGTTAAAGTGAAATAATTGTATTATTTACATTCATGTCTATGATAGTAAAATCCTTTTGTTTAAACTTTATCTAATTTAACTTTATTTAACCAATTTCTGGAAAGTTGCATGTAGATCATTTTGAAAAAATAAGGCCATAAAGAAGTTTCACTTCTTACTTGTGTACACTATATATATATTTTTTTTTTTTTTTTTTTTAATCACTCAGGAAACATACAGCCTTACCGTGCGTTTAAACCGGCGAAACATGCACAAGAATACATGTTTGACTTGCGCCTAGTGATAGATGGATATGTGTCAAACAAGTTTTCTTGTGAATCTTTGGCCGGTGGAAACGCACGATTATATGCATTGTTACAATAAAATGAAAATGTAAACATTGACTTAAGAGTTCCATATTGTTACACTAGTGGACACCCCGCGATTTCATTCGCGTAGTTCAGTAGCCTGCATTCCAAATTTCAAGCGTCTAACTTGAGCGGTTTAGATTTTTCATACAAAAGTATTTTCCCGTTAATTCCTGTTCCCGTGGGAATTTCTGGAATTCCTTTAGTTAGTGCGCCCCTGCGGTACCTAAACTACGTTTTTTACGTTCCAAGCTTCTAAGCTACTTTTTATTAAATTTCCGTACTTAAGTCGGAATATAAAAAACTATGGCTTAGGCCACTTTAGCAAACATACCTGTTTTATCCGTAGAGAGTAGGTACAAATAGTTTAAATTTTGGTACATTTTTTCTCAGGTACAATATAAAATAAGCAGCTAAATTAGAGTTACAAACAGGGACAGTTAACTATGATGATGGGCGTGCCATGAGTCTACTTTTCATTTTATTTTTGAACATTTGTAAAGTAAGAGAAAACAATTCAATGTCCAAATACTTTTTATTATAAAATTCAACGCTGCGTCTGAAAAAGTACTTCTTCGCTTCCGATCAATGGGATAAAACTTTGAGACAAGAAATTTACAGACATTAACACCTCAGATCAAACGCAACTAGGCAAAACATTTAAGTCGCGGAACGCCCGCGAGGCATTACGTGGGTGGGCGGGGAGGAACTCTCAGACCTTTGAAGACTCGCGCGCGGGCCGGAGAACACAAGTGACATTAATCAGTACGCTAGCGTCTTCCGCGGCGTTTACTCTTTATTTCAACAACAAAAACAAGCCCCAAAAAAAGGCAACAATTATGTTCACCCATCGCCATTACTATAGAGGTAGATATGTAGATACAAGTTTACTATAAGTACTCAAAAACAGTATCTTATTTACAAAGTTAACTTTTATATTTTTTATTCAAATAAAAAAAATACACTTCACGTCTTTAATCCCAAAGAGGGGTAGGTAGGACCCACGGTTCACCGAGCGTATTTAACCCAACGTGACAGGGGGTGAGCCCATCGCCGTTATAGGGTTCATACACCTTGTGATGTGCGGGTTTCATCACGATGTTGTCCTGCACCGTACGAGCGTTGCGTTGCGTACATAGGCTCTGAAAAAGAGTCCCATTGGTACACGTCCAGTAGCCGGACTCGAACCCGGGACCTCAAGGTTACAAGTCAAGTATCCGACCAACTGGACCACAGACGCTCTTATTCAAATATATCTCGAGATAAACCACCCAATGACTTGTGTACCGCAACCTGTTTCAAGACTTGTTGTTTTTGGTCTGAGTGAAACACACATACAACAGAATTGCAAAGCTTGCCATCTGTCTCTTCAACCGAAATGTATGCAAATACCTAAACTCACGTCCATGGTCACGTAATGGAAACGACCTTTGTTGACATTTCTGCTTAGTCACTTGTTTCACCGAAAGTTTGGGGTTTGATAAGACAATAATAAGGATAGGATGTATACCTACTTATGATGAATAAAAAATCAATTCCGTTTGCAGGTGAAACGCGACAACCTGAGCGTAGTTTGCGAATGTGCAGGCTCCTATTCACTCATGTCACCGAGCAGCGACTTCAGCACATACCTGGAGACATTGCTGTCGGTTGCTAAGTATTACAAGATGCCTCTGCTGCTGGATCTCATTCACTTCCACCTGTCTAATATGCCTTGATGTTTGCAGCAGGCCTAGCACGCCCTTCAAGAAAGACATGACATAGAACAAATACGAGCTCTGATTGGCTGTTATGTCACGCTTTGTGCGACTCAGCTTGTTTCAACAAATCGCAGGGCGTAATATGTCTTGTCACTTATTTCTTGGAGCGCTGTGCTAGGGGGGCTGTAGTCATTTTAAACCAGGCCCTTGTGTCATAAAACCATGATAGACTATGGAGAAATTACAGTTGAGAAGAAAGCGGCCCTATCAGTTTTGGTAATATTTTCTGTCTCACTAAAAAAACTATGTGGTAGAGTTGTTCATGTGAAAATTGAACCTTAATGATATTCATATAAGTTTCAACCTTAGGGTGGTAGACCATATTCTTGGCTGACTCAACATTGCTTACATCAAAGCCCTATTCGTAATTGTAAAAATTGGTGATACACAGAATGTGTTTTTCCTTGTAATTATTATCACTTGGTTATTTGTTAAAAAGAAATGTTCTGTAAAAGTGTGTGCACATTATGTCGGATCGCAGCGCAAAAAAAAACCCGTGTTCCATGTGAGCACATCATAATGTAGTAAACATCAACAAGACAGCGCAGGGCGCGATATTATGTTGTGTGTGCCTTCATAAATTGTGATTATTTAACGTAAGTGTACTTATACTTTTTAAATTATGTTTTAATAAGAAATAAATGATGTAAATAGTATTTTTTTAGTGCTTCATTTAAACCTAACATATTTTTAGCAGGTCCTGTGAAAACTACATTCAAGCAGTGTCCATTCTAGACAGGCAAGAGCCTGTGTTGTTTATAGGTCTTACAAACAGGTTGTAGAGGTATTTGTTTATTCCCCGTACATAAACTCTCATTAATAGTCCCTAGTGGGGCGAAAACCTTATAGGACACTCACATACTTTCGCGATTTGACGTCTAAGAGTAATGGCGACTTCATACTACTTGCCAAAATGTTAATCTTTACGAAAGAATCCTACCACTTCTCGAAATAATGACATAAATAACGGTACCCGCTAAATTGGTACCTACTTGCTTTTATTAAAAAAAGATAATAGTTTACCTCAACTATTATTTTCAGCTAAGTAACGGTAGCGCGGAGGGCTGTAGATGCCAGATAAAAAATACGGCCTGTGACAACGTATCTACGAAAGTGCATGTCTAAATTTTTGCAACCTTTGGATTGGCATGCATGGATTAGATTCTCCCCAATTTGCTAAAAAAACTTGTAGTCACTACTTTTTAATTTTCTTAAGAGTTGGACAGAATAACTGGAATAGCTCAGGTGGTTTTCTATAGCCAAAAAACATGTCGTGTCTACCTAAATGGGTATACAGTTGGCATTTAGGTTAGTGATTGGAATCATAGTCCATACTCTATTGGGACATTTTCACTGCAAGTTTGTGTTTTGTAGTTCCTCTCTAGTAGTCTTTAAACCCCTAAAGGACTTTGATATAATGTAAATGTACATTTTCAGACATTGATGTTTACTTGAAATGGCTTCCAACCATATACAATTTATACATTGGAGCTGGGGTAAAATGCAAAAATATCAATTTCCAATAAAACTAGCTGGTACAGACTTATATGACATTATATTAACATTTTAGTATTTATTCTATTACACAATTAAGATAATACAAGGAATGAAGCAAGAAAAGCATTAAAGTGTGCTTCTTTCATCGCTGGGTGTTTGCCCCAGTCCTTTGGCAACTTCACTGATGCAAGACCATTGACCATCAGTGCCTTCTCTCCACAGGCTGACTTTGTTGTCTCCCCCAGAGACAGCTAGAATATTTCCAGTAAGTGACCAGCTCACACTCCATACAACATCATCAAAGGTGTTTAGGATTGTGGGGGTCCATGATACATTATCGTCACTTGTCCAAATAACTACTCTTTTATCTTGTGAACAACTTGCTATCATTGATTTCTGTAAACCTAGAGATGGTGCCCATGCCACATCACGCACCCAGTCCATGTGCATTTCCAATTTGTTCTCTTCTACCCATTGATCTTGGTCCTCCTTCCAAATCTGAAATACAATATAAAATATTGAAAAAGGCAATAGTATAACAAATCATCATCATTGTCAGCCCATACTTGTCCACTGTTGGACATAGGCCTCTCCAATGGCACACCACTGTGATATACATTTTAGGATAGTGCAAATAATCGCTGGGCAAACAGGTTGGCATTCTCTGTGGTGTTGTGGTTAATCACAGAGAGTGTTACTGCCAGTCCGGGTTCCCTGGGGTCAGGAAAAGTTCGGTTGTGGTGACACATCTATATGCAATCACCACATGGCTAGAATAACAAATAGTACAATCTAAATTCTGCTGGTGTGCTTCATATTACTCCAATTCTTTACCAATATCTTCAAAACAAAGATGTTTGTATAATGTCATTTTAGACCTACCTTGATGAGGTTATCACATCCTCCAGAAACTAGTCTCTTAGGTGCATCTTTATTGTAAAGGGGGTCCAGGTTTAAATCTGCTGATATAGCAGGGCACCAGCTGACAGAATTTACACCAATAGCATGAGCGCCTGGAATCTTCTGTGCTTCCCAGTTTCCTCCATCTTCATTGTAGGATATGATAGAAATAGATCCATCTGAACTGCAGCATGCCAAGATAAGGCCATAATCAGCAGGCGCCCACGCAACAGAGTTCACTGAGCTCTCATGGGCCGTATATTCATAAAGCTTCACCCACTCTCCGGATTCTTTCCAAATGATAACTTTTCTGTCATAAGAACACGAAGCTAACAGGTTGCCAAACTTCGGGTGGGCCCAGGCTACTTGCCAAACAGGACCAAAGTGGCCTTTCAAATCGGCGGCTAGTGTTTGTGTACCATTCTTGATGTCATAAATCTTTACAGAGTTGTCCGACGAACATGTAG
>SJJU01013575.1:0-22223 GCA_012932125.1 Conopomorpha cramerella
TTTTTTAATCAGTGTTACCTATCGAATGATGATACAAAAAAAAAACACTTCACTAACCAATGTTCATTGGCTCACAGTTGCTCAACACTCACTTTCAAATTCCTATGTGCTGCAAATAGTTCAAAAGACTGTGTGGTACCTACTCACGTCAAAATTTTCCCAAGAACGGCAATTAAATTAACTTATCTAAAACACAGATCTGAGTGAAACTATGATCTGTGTGATGTCGTTCGAACCGTACATTTTAATCTATGATCTGTGATGATTACACGCCTTTGATGGTGATTCATAATATCCCACGTCGATGTAATAACACTTTTTATGTGAACAGAAATAAATAGAGCTTTTTATCGAAATAACACAGTCTCGTATGATGAGATGTATAGATGTGGTATAGGCGAAAGAGATTTGTCAGGATCGTGACAAGTGGATGGTCTCTGACTACCCCTCTGGGAAACGGGTGTTACGTACGTATGAAGATGTAGATGATACGGGGCGTTTCCGCAACTCTACGTCTAATGAGCCTATTGTGCGTAAATTGGGTGGCGCTACTGCAACCACCCCAGCTCCTCTAGGAACCGCAACAAACGCTCTGTGTCCTTGACAACCTCCTGCAGGAATCGTCTGGGTCCCAGATGGGTCGCCCTGTATCTTAATAAGTACGTATATGAATATTTATCCTTATCTAATATATAAAATTTCCATGTCACAATGTTACTTACCGTACTCCTGCGAAACGGCTTTACCGATTTTTATATGCGTTTCAGTAGGTCTGAGAATCGGCTTGTAATTCGGGGAAATACCGGTTGTATTTCCCCCAATACACGGGGTATAAAGACAACTTATTATGGCAAAACAAATGTTTGCCGGGACAGCTAGTATTAAATAAAATGTAAGAATAATACAAAATCTTCTCTTTTCGTGTGTGAAAAGTCTCAAAGTATTTGTGTTATATTTATTTTACTTGCCTGTGAATTCGTATGTTGACTGTGCTTGTTTACAAACACACGATAAAGACAGAGTTTGCTTTGTGATTCTTGCGGAAAATCAGTTGGCCATGTCTGCTATTCCAATAGCAGTTTGATCGTAAATGTTATTGCTGTTTCATAAAATTGTTTTCGTTAAAGGAAAATGTGAAATTAAGTAAACAAAAGAATCAGTAAACTGAATTTATACAGTTATTGTGTCGCGATCAATATTTGATACTATTTCAATAGCGACTTGGCCTAAGGCGATAAATTCAAAAAGATTCAAGAGTGAAGTTAGATGTATGACTTTGATTGAAGATTACCTCTTTCTTTCGTTCTCATTCATTATTACAGACATTTGCAAAGAAAACTAAGAACGATTATTGACTTAACTTTTTCCTAGGCCCATTTTGCGTGCTCCGTCGTAGACCACATCGCTGCTTAACATCTGAGCAGGATGGTGCTCAAACGCTTGTTCTTAACGATAAAAAAATCTTTTCTTTTGCTTTTAGTTATTTAACAACTACATCAGCACATTTTGATCTTAATGTCTCAACATCAAACAACCGCAATCGCAAAATTACAGATAAAAGTTATACAATTGCACTGAGATAAGAATGTGTTCCACAATTCATTAGTGACTTCATTTGGACCAGTGATAAATGGTCTGTGGCACAGGAAGGACCACATACAACGATTGGTAGTATTATGATTTCGGAGTGTTGTTTCTCAAGTCTGTGCCAATGTGATGAGAATTTTTCGATTTGCAACGGAATTATTTCAAATATTCTTCTGACCTTGCTTGCTTGAATTTTGAAATATATTTATTGGGGACATAATAACTGTGTAACTGCAGATGGTTTTTTGGGCGCCTAGCTGTGTTGTGCGATGTTATACACGTTTTTTTCGTTCCCGTGGGAATTTCGGTATGAAATATAGCGTTCTAATGGTAAAGGCTAAAAACGCCCAGTAGTTTTTGAGTTTATAAGTTACCTAAATCCAGCATATTCTTTTCTCTTTGTAATATTAGTATAGAGTAATAGATGTCCTAATTCAGGTCCTCTCTATCTCCCCAGCAAGTTTCAATAAAAGCCGTTCCTACTGAAAGGCTTTTTTCCTTGAAAAATAAACAAATATACAAAGTCGTATCTCACGGAATATCAACAACTTATCACTAAATATAGTAGCACTTAATCAGTAGGATTGGTGATGTACAGGCGGAAGGTGGCGTGAAAAGTTCTCGAAACCGTAGGTCATGTATGGTAATATGTATGAATGTAATGTAGACGAATCGATAGGGGTATGTCAGGACCATGACAAATGGAGATCTGTAGTCTCTGCCTACCCCTCTGGGAGACATCTAATGGATGACTAGTCTGAAGTACGAGTGTAATTTTTTTAGCGATACAATTAATAATCTTTTTTTTATTCTGTTCGGTGTCTGGCTGTATAGTTTGTGAAGCGACTTCCAGTAGATTGTTCAAATATTGAATAGGCTTTCAAATTGTTATATCAGATAATAAAAGAAAGTAAACACTGCGGCGGTTGAGCGACAGCAAAATGGAATGGAGACAACAGGAAGCGCCACAGTCGATCCTATCTGTAACGTTATCGGCAGATTGTGACTGGACATAATCTAGACCGGTAGATGTAACATAGAAGCCTAAGGCCTGTGTTAATAGATGACACTCAAGTTCGTCCGGACTTTCAAATATGTTCCATACAATAGTCTTTTGACGCGTGGTTAAACACTTTAGTGTGCAACATTCTGATTATCGCGTATTAATTATTATTTTTAAACCTTTTGTCTTTTAAATTCTGTCGACATTATTAATTAATAATCAAATTTAAAGCATTTGGTCTAGACAATCCATTTATGAATATTTTGGTCCCTAGTAGAGTAGACTTTACATCTTTCTATGCTCATGGCCACGACAGCAAATTACCAAAACACACATTTATGATGTCAACACCTGTGGCCGCCTAACCCCATATAGCCTATAGACTAGAATAGAATGCCACAAGAACAGGATGGCGATGTATTGCCATTAAAACAAGCTTTTCCAAACGTACACCGAATCAATACCAAACTAATAAGATAACAAGACAATAACAATAAAAAAAAACATGTTGTAAACTAAGGTAAAAAGCTCTAAAAAGTATGTACCTCTATAAAACCGCTCCGGCACAACACCAATGATGGTTACTATCGTCAGATCACCCCATTAGCACCGCCTCTGCGTAGAACCGTCCTAGGTGCGAACTCGCCAATACTTGCCAAATATCATTGAATACGCCAACTTGCAAACTGTTAAACCATTGCTCTAGCGTAGTAGATATACACCATGACTCATTGAGATCAGCTAAGCTGTCACTGACCAAAGCCTTATCAAACGGCTAAATTACTTTTTATTTGTCACTAATACTTTTTTTTGTTTTTTATCAAAATTATTTATTTATTTGGTACTGTAATTCTGTCCTAAGTTCTAGAGTAATTAATATTATGTGTTAATTTTAAGCATGTGGTGTTCGCCTGTTCGTGCACTTTAGTTATGTAATGACAGTACTAGTTTTATATTATTAGGTTAAACTGAGTGTTACGCCTGTTGGTGAACCTATATAAATAAATAAATATCAGAAATGTTTTAGCCACGAGAAGATTGGTACGGACAGCCTTCTTTCAGAAGTGTAAAAGTGAACCTACCTAAATTTTATTTATGTTAATCATAAAACAAATTTTGAAGTTTTTGCGTGTCAGTGCAGGTATGCATGGTATAAACAACCCTGATAACTTATCGTCACGAACCTGCTAAAATTGTACAAATAAAAACGCGATTTTTGGGCGTGTACCAATGTCGTTGATAAACTCGTATCCATAATCACTGGTAGGACACAAAAGTTTGGAATGCTTCTTGATTGTGATTTTTGTTCTAGTATATAAATTCAGTCATTGGTGGACACTTCAGGATGATACCATCATCATCATCAGCCACATGACGTCTACTTTTAGACTAGGCCCCCCCCCAATGATTTCCATGATCAATAGAGGCAAATGACAATAATCGCCACACTTGGCAGGCGGGTTGGCGATCGCAGTGGTGTTGAGGTTTGACTTATAGACTGCAACCCGTCATCCGGAGAGTTCCCTCGGACGCCGCTGACGACCCCCAAAACGGGAAATGACCAACATGAGGCGTATCATTGAATACCTACGTCATATAATGACCTTCATGGTTTTCAGAAAAGTTGTTTGTACACGTTATGGAAGCAACATAAGATATTTTTTGATGAAATGCGGTTTTTTTTTGCTCGAGCAAAAAATAAAGGCAATGTTCAGTATTTCTTTGCGTAATTTTTATATTCGCATAAACTTACTTATACTTACGATAACTACTTTTCTCTTGTCCTTACTTTGAGAGTAAAGGCTTGCCAAATACTCGTATTTTGAAACTCCCCTCAAGAACATAATTCTGCTTAAGTAACATTTGTCACACTCTCATCGTTTCTGTGTAAAAGTGACATACTATTCTCAAGAGACACTTGTACTTATTGTTTCAAAGCACAAGTCTTACTGTCATCGATTGATACGGAATTCTCAGTTTAAATTTACAACTCCCTCTTGCTCTGTTTTTTGTTTTAATCTCAGACTCAACTATCTTTGAATGCAATTTCGTGCAAAATGCATTAATACCAGTCGAATTTGAAAGGTAGTTTCGTACTGTTAAGAAACTGGCAGTTATTCATATTTGCACCTGCGCAAGAGTGCTAATAGCTGGTGAGTCTAGCATTTTCACAATGGCTACACAAGTAATTACTGTTCACCAAAGTGCATAATTTCTAGAAATCATTTTGAAACTGCCGTTAAGAACTGTATTCTACAAATAAAACCAGTTTATTTTATCGTCTTCATCAAATATTTGCTTCTAATGTTTAATAAACAAACTGATCCTGCGCTAGTTTATACGTAAAAGTATTGATTGATAGTTTCATTGCCTAATGGGTGTGATTCTTTCAGCCAGGTGACGTAAACATCGTTTTGTCCTTCAGAAGGCTAATTTACACTTTAACCATAACATTTCTTTATAAATATCGTGTACACTTTAGCTCTATCAACAAGGCCTCAGTGCAGTGGCGCTATTAGAGGTCTTTCTTCCAATGTAACTGGTAACCAAACCCCGGTATCATAAGCGCTCAAAAGGGTTTTGTTTTAGATATTCCAAAGACGAGGAAACTAGTTCAAGTTCATATAAATAGGTCAAATAGGTACTGAACGTTTGAATTTTTATAAGGACAACAAAACGGACAAAAGCTCCCACACCGACAGGACAAGATAGTGTGCTATCTACAGATACATCGAGAGCTGGACACTTGGACACTTTGCGATACGATCGGAAGGGGCTTGTTATCCGTGAGGCTTGTTAACGTCAATAAGATGCTAGGCTTTAACCAGGTTGTTGTTTCATTTCTTTTTCTTTTCATGACTAGGTTCAGTTAATATAGGAATGTCGATATAGATAGTCCGCAATTTCTCAGGTTTTAATTCTTAGAAAAGCATCAAACCTTATTCATGTCAGACATTTGGCAAAATCTTTCTTGGATATTGTTGAATTTCAGTTTCAAGTAAAAGTTTTGGTTTTACGCATGAACGTGTATTTAAGCCAAATTGTAACAGTGGAATCATATATAACTCGACCAATTCCAAATCTTGAGACATTTATGTTGAGTTCGAAAGTCCATAATTTAAACTCATTCTATTTAGAACCTTACTGCAAGGGAATAAGATTACTATTCCATGTAAATCCACTGATATATAAGTACACGGGCAACACACGTGGGTTTTCTTATAGTCAAAATTACCCAAATCTCTTTATAAAGCGTGCCGCGATTATTAACAAATTGAATCGTGTGTGGGTGTCGCTTGATCAGGCATGTTTTACGAGGGTAACACTTTCGTTGACAGTGAATTCGGTTCGGTGCTGGTCTGGGACATGAGTACGACGTTGTGTGTGTGATCGCTCTTCTGAAAATCCAGGATATTTTGTAAATTAGCCTAGTTTTATTCCGAATCTCTGTTTTCTTGTCGTTTTATCTGTCATTTTAAATGCCTATGTCTGTCAGTGTCTAATAAGTCATGTTAAAAAGTTCTGTACAGATGCTACAACAGACGCGAAAGATACAAATCCCCTAGTCCCGATTAGTTGTAGGGCAACCAGGAAAACGGCAAAACGTCATTGATACCAGGTGGATATTTTATTTAAGCAACGATTGGCGTCTACTTTTATAGTATGTCTTCAATGACTTCCCGGAATCTGTGTTTCCTGCTCAGTGCAGTCTGAAGGATTTCAAGTCATGGATCCCTAATGAACAAGTGTTCATTAGCCATCCATCGCAAACCACATCGCTGCTTAACATCACGCAGGATGGTGGTCAAACGGTTGTTCATAGTGCTTTAAAAAATAAAGTGCTTGCTTCTTTTAATTTTCCCCTGTAATAAATCTGAAATTGATAACGGAACTAGAAAAGAACTGTCACTGACAGAAACTTCGGAACGCTCCTAAAGTTTTGTCCATCCATCGAACCTAGGATCATTATGATTTTTCTACCATGTTCGTATGAATGAATCAAGTGTTGTGGGTAATGGTTCATCTCTACATCTATATCGTGAAGTATCAATCTTGTCCCCAAGAGAATAAGTACCAGTACCGTTTCTCGCGATATAGATATCTATTAATCTTGTGAATCAGATTTCAATGCTGCATATTACTGAATCACTGAGTCAGTGTGGGTGAAAATGTTCGGTTAATGACGAAGCTTGTTGTAACCTAACCTACATTCGGCCGGTGGATTTTCGAACTTGCCCAATGTTTTTTTTAAACTTCATTGTCTTTTTTCGACTTACTCGTACTCGTATGTGTAATGTTGGAGTCGTTGCATATTTTGCGTCATGGAATGCAACTTGTAACTCTTTAAGAATGTTTGGTTTGAATTCTGTTGACAATTATCTACCGAGGTTTCTGCCAGTTTTTTAGGGTCGTTCAAGCTTCAGTATTACGCAAGAATTGGTAACAATTTTTTGAGTTATGTAGGACAGTTTTCCTAATATGGATGGTTACTAATTCTCTCTCCGGGAGACATCTTCATCCTATAATGCCATTTTGAAGACATTAGTATAGTATTGTCCTGATGCTAAAAAGATATTTTTTTGAGGATTATGGTCAAACGCTTGTTTATTGTGATAAAAAAATGTGTAGGAACATAAAGTCTGTCGGTGAGTCTATTCTTAGTGAAACCTCACAATATTCCAAAACATGATTGCCTGACAAATCTGTTCCAAAAACATTTATATATACGTATATCATTGAGACTAGATATTGAACTTACTTTAACCTGCAAGATCTTATATTTGTATATATTCAAGTTCGAGAATGAAATAAGTTAATCATCCACATATACAAATATTGCAAATAAATAACCGAGTGAGTACATTTGAAGAATGTCTGGCGTATTCAAAGCAATTTTTCCAAATTATTTGAAGGGAGAGTTGCAGGCCGACAATTCCCTATAGCTAAATATAAACTTGTCTCTATATTCGAAAGGGTAGTAATAGACTGACTTTTTCAGTGCCACGGGACAAATTAATAGAAACCTAGTCGCGGCTGTTCCAATATCCCGCCGTGTACGTTTGAAGTGGCGACCTAAAAGCAGTTATTGAATAATAGATGTCGTAATAAGGGTGGAGAAAGTACTGCTCGGTGGTTTGGTTATCTGCAAAAGCAATATGACGTGAAATGTACGGAAATATGAACTAACATAGATGAAGCCGGAGAGGTATTGATATTGAAGGTATTTTGTCTCTGCCTACCTCTTTGGAAGACAGACGTTAAGTTAATCTGTACTTTATTCACAACCTTGAGCTAGTTATTCACATTCAAATGAGTAAATAGTATTTTATAAAAAAAACAGTAACGCTTCAAACAAATTTTCAAAGAACGTCGTGAATGACGAAATGATTATCTTACTTTGTTTTTTTATAATACTGTGTCGTGATGTCCAAATCTAGCAATTGTAAGTTGAGCTTATTGACTCATGTAATTATTTTCAACAATGGGTTAATTCAATCTGTTTTTAACTGGCGTAACCACAAAATGTATAGACAACGTCCGTTGCAACGTTTTTCTAATGTTGCATGCAATAGTAAAATGTGAACGTAGGTTCACAAGCATGAATCACTTGTTTGAGTAGCGATTCTCGGTACATCGATATTTTTATCGAACAACATACATACATACACTTCACGCCTTTCACCCAGAGGGGTAGGCAGAGACTACAGATCTCCATTTGTCACGGTCCTGACATACCCTTTCGCTTCATCTACATTCATACATCTTTTCATACATGACCTTCGGTTTCGAGTACTTTTCACGCCACCTTCGGCCAGGACATCACCAATCTGGTCTGTCGAACAACTAGCGAAATATTTGCTTTAGATACAACTACCATAAACTCACGTGCATAATCCCTAATGTGGTGGGCACAACCGAGACACGATGACTTCGAGGTCACTTTCAGCCTGACAGATGGAATTTAATGTACAAGTAGTAAGGGCATCGGTGATAAGAGGCCTTCGCTCAATAATCCTATGATCTCTAGGTCACATTTGGCGAACTACTGTCATTCATTCATAATCGATATTATTACGTCCCAGGCCAGCAAGGGACTATTTACTGCGAGGTAATATTTATTGTGATGTTAAGACATGTATACATCTGTTTCCTAGAGATGTAGGCAGAAATCATGCCCTCTACTTGTCGTGTCCCGGCAATTTTTTTCCGCCTCTTCCATGTCCAGATATCTTCATAAATGCTCGCTCGTTTTGGCTAGGGTAGGGACGAAAACTGGCCGATGAATGTCCCGGGCTAGGACGGCCCCTACCTACATCGCCTTCTAAAACGTTCTAGTAAATTATTTTCGTTATCCTAGATGATGGAAATAAACATGTTTTTTAAGGTTCAAGTAAAAATGTCGAGTTCAAAAAACAAATGAAATTATAACTATTACGATTTATTTGTTTTGAATTGCATCACATTCTGACTCGTTGTTTGATTTCGTGATCGCATTTGCAACATTTTTGATTTCGCATCAATCAGATAAGTTCATCAATAACAGATATCAATACAGAGGTATGAGTTGCATTCGCCAATCGATGATTTAATAGTTTTAGTAAATCGAACATAATTACGATTAATCATGTTTTTTTTTGTGTTCATAATATTGACTAACTAGTAGCTGTGCCGCGATATTACACGTTTTTTTTTTCGGTCCCGTGGGAATTTCGGGTTAAAATATATATAAGCCTATGTTTTTCAGGGATAATGTATCATTCTAATGGAGAAAAAAAAAACCGAAATCTTTCCAGTACGTTTTGAGTTTATTCGTTACATCCATACAAAAATACTAATATTTTTTCTTTCTAATATCAGTACTGACTGATAAATTTATGATTTTTTTGTATCATTCTCCGATTTTATTAGTCATTTTATTCTTCATTAAATGATCTGTAACATGTCTTCGAATTTCAATTTTTTCTCAGCCACCATCCGTTAAAAATACTGCTTACATGAATCAAAGGTCAAACTGGCTAATTCTATTGATTAATTCATGGTGTAATCTTAGTAATTGCTTTTATATGCATGTAAGGCCTTGAACTAAATTTGCAACTATATTTATGATCCTAATGATACGTTATTATCTATATAGTATAGAGAATAATTAATATCGGAGACTTCAGAATTAACCCCCTGGAAGTATCGTGTAATGTGTATTTTTTCTATGACTTAAGTGATTGTACTTAGAATCATCGCGAATTCATTTCATGGGTTACGTTATTATTCATGGTAGTGGTGGTTTTTTTTCATAATTATTGTATCAACTTTAAGTATACAATAAGTTAACAAAAAAACATTCAGGAAAGTTCAAATGAGGTCGACGGAAATATTGAAATGTGGGTTAATTAGGTTTCTTTCGCATAACCGGTGAACGTTTGTTTATTGTTGCAAATGTTTGCATTATAAAATGCAATAAAAGACCGTTTTCATTTGACGCCGCATTTTATAACCGCATTGAATAGATAAATGTGAATGTGGTTGATAAAGAATTAAGTTGCATTGGACGGCTTTTGGCGGGCCCGTTGGTGTAGTGGTCAGCATGTCTGCCTCTGCTCCATAGGGCCGTGGGTTCCATTCCCACCGCTGACAGGTATTTAGGTGATGTGCTTTTAAGTACTTGTTGGATGTGTCTGGGTGTTTCATTTATATAAGTATGTATTTAAAAAAGAAAAAAAAATAAGTGTTTAAGTAAGTATATTTCGTTGTCTGATTTCCATAACACAAGTGCTTTAGCTACTTAACATGGGATGAAGACAATGTGTGTGTTGTTGTAAAATATTTATTTATATTTATTTATTTATGATTATTTATTTTGGTGGACTCTGTAATTTTTTTCAAGTTCGTTGCTCGATGGTATACCAGCTTACTTAAAACCCGTTTGTGATTTTTCATTGTTGCATAAGTATTGTATTTAAAAAATACTCAAAATACTAATTCAGAGACTATGGGGAATTTTCAGGGTCCCTGTTTCTCTTAGTTATGATAGATGGCGCTAGTTGTATTAGGGGGACAAATGTCAACGAAATTACTAACTTCAAGCAGTCCGTATTGAGGGCGACAGTAATTTTTTTTATTGTTTGTCTTCATGCTACAAAAGTGTCTGAAGTCTAAATAACTCACCCAAATAATAAAAAAACGCACTAAAATATAACTGACTAAAGTCCCCCTGGATATCTACTAGCGACATCTAGATAAGAAACTTTGAGTTTAAAAAACTTAAGTGCCCATTGTTTGCTCTCCAAAAAAGCTCTTTCCGATGTGTTTTTGATCAGATTTTCTTAAAAAGCGTATCTTCTGACTGTTCTGCTGTCGAAAAAATGCTATAAACTTAAGTGTGACATAACATGTTCAAGTTTTTGAAAAAGCATATTCAGTTATAAATTCCCTATTACCTAATAAGAATTTTCAGCCTAACCGGTCCGGGTTATTCACCCCAGTGTTCAATATGCATCGAAAACCTTTGGTCCGAGTGCGAACATACACAAAACCTTTGATCTTTACCAATTTGCTTTAGGCTTTTAAATTATACATTTCAGACCGGGTTGGCTACACCTGGCGGTTTGTGTGATACTTTTGCAACACACGGACGTGCGGTTTATTTGACCTTTCCTTTATAAAAGTGTTAAATCATAAATGTGCAACCTTTTATGTTGTTTAACTTTTATATTACGCAGACGTGTTATTATGAAGTTTTTGCGTATATTGGGGTTCGAATATAAGTTATTTTAGTTCGCTTTCACTTTTAGTCTTACATTCAATGTCTGTTCATCATTTATGTTATGGTAACCAATGATTAAGACGGCACTTACAACTTTTTTCTTTTTCAAATGTCTGCCTCGGTATGTGATGGTATACGTAGTTCTACTGATAAAAAGAAAGAAGACGTGACACTGGAAGTGTCATCAAATCTGATAAACTACTTTTTTGGCTGACCGTACGTTTATTATTTGTAATTTTTCTCCGTCGCAATAACATTCCAAGATCAAAAGGTCATCGCGAAATAACATCCGCAGATGAACGGTTGCTATAGCAACGGAAGAATTTACCCTCCCTATTCAGGTTGCCACCTAAATTTAGACTGAAAGCCTCGGGGTGAATGTCGAGAGAGCGAGTTAGTGCGGAACACATCTGGGATTCAGTTTTAATGAATAGTGAGCTCATGTAGTTTTTTTTTGAGCTTTTCTCAACTTGTGTTTGCAACTACTGGACGGATTCTATTTACGATTCAAGTTTTATTTTTAACGTGGTAAAAAGTAAGTATGTGGATTATCCCAGGACAGCATTACCTACTCTGGATAGGGTATAAACAAAGCTGACAAGTTTAATTCCACTTGAAGACTCCAAGACTGCCATTTTATGTACCGACTTAATCAATTCCGTAAAGGTTTTGAATTGTCTCACTAGAATGCTCCATAAAATAAAATATGCTCAAAAACTTCACCGGATGAAGTGTCCTTAAAATTCAGAAATCTACCACCATGTATTTTTTATCCAGAAAAGTCCCAAGAAACAGGCGGTTTCTAAAGTAAAAACTACGTGCATTTCGAGGAAAAGACTGGTAGCCCTAACCTTGTGTCCCGCTTCACCCTATCGGTGTTGAGTTCCTGAGTGAATGTTGTCGGTAGTTCGTTGGGTTGCTTTCACGAACTTGTGCCTGTATTCGCTACCTATTTCAATTGAGTTGGCTTAATGCGAATGCATTTACTTACTGGAGTGCCAGTATAATTCATCCGGAATGCGAGCTTTTATTGCACAACGATCCGTCTACAAAACTTTCGGCATCATCGCAAATGTGTTTCAGAAGAAGATTGTTTTGGTTCTTAATAAGGCATTTCTTTTTCATAATAATTACAGGGACCATACTGAAACAAACACTAGACCTCCACAATTAATAATGGCGAGGACAAACCTAAAACTAAAATGCGTCAATACTAAGATAATCCTGTCAGTATCCCAGCAAGTCTACTATTAACTGTCTGTGTACCAGTGGCGTGCACTTGCTTTTACGACAAGTTAGGCAGTAATCCCCAAGGGTTGACACCTGTGTATAGGTAACTTGTCTTTACAACCACCTCTACCTATCTACTCACCCACAAAACACAAGACTTCGTTAGCCTATGTCGTGAGTGGAACGAAAAAAGAGCAATAACTCTATTATTAGGTCGTGTAGCCAAAATACTAAGGTAGGCAGTGTCTTTTTGCCTATATTGTGTGCACGCCACTGCTGTGTACCATTATTGGCGACAGGTGTGATGTTATTTTGAACTCTATGTACGCGTAAAAGAGTCGTAAAAGCAATATGTAACCGGGAACAGCAGGAGTGACTCTCCTGGAACAATGTGAGAGTTGTGTTGTAGGTCTCAGCTGGAGCTGATAATTCAACAACACAGGCCTGCATAAGCTTTTAAGAGAAACTGAAGTAGTCATATTTACGATTTACTTACCTCCAACGTATTTGACAGCGGACCATATGACAATGAGCGTGAAGACGTGATGATAGACGTGCAGGAACGACGCCTGGTTGTCCTTCTTCCGCAATATGAAGAACATTGTCTCCAGCAACTCGAGCAACTTGAGTACGATAGTCCACCAGAGGAAGCGAAGCATCCTCAGCGGTTCTGGGTCGTTGGAGTAGTCTGGCAGAACGCAGCCGAAGTGGTAGGTTGTGGTCCAGCCGGAGGTGGCTATCTGGAATGTTTTGCCGGCTTTTTTTATTCCGTACGAATTTACATGCGAATTTGATTTTCAAAATTCTCGGAGGAAACTTTTCGAGATCACACATACTTCACAATTTTCGAAATTATTTAATCATGCATTACTAAAATGTATATACTTAAGAGTTTCTATAAAATGGACGTTTGTGTGCTTAATAATGTGACCTGATTTAGTATTCTTGTCCAAAATAAAAAATCCACTTTCTTTGTTCTCTGAGTCACGCGAATGCATTGAAATGCCTGGATCAATTAATCGAACAAGATTATCTATCTGCTACGGGCTGCCAACTTTAATTTATCTGAAATATCATTTTATCGATTGCAGTGCGCTAGATAGCTAAAAAAAGCTCTTGACCTCGTGCAAAGTCACTTAAAACTTAACGAGATAGGAACAATTATTAATGTATCACTGTTGATAAATCACCGGTGCAGCCTCTAATCAAGAAAAGGTGAAACAGCTATTAATGTGTTTTGTTAACGATGTAGTTTCCAGACAATCACAATTTAGGCCAAGAAGGAGGCCGTTTGCGAAACATGCTCTTTTGTCAGCTGACGTTTCGAACGCTTCACGACAATTTTTTTTAATAAACACTTTTTATTTCGTGCCAGTGGCAATGCACAATTTTTCGGCCACTGTCATTGAACTGGCCCTTAAAGATTCTTCTATTCTAATGTCGAATTGATTCCGTGAAACATTGTTACAATTAATTTGTCTCGGTTAGCAAATAGGTACATATTTTATGATTTTCGTGGCCCTAAATCTTAGTGATCCTTTGTTTCGATACTTGAAATGAGTGCAGCCAACCGAAACTGATCCGCTTAGATATAGTACCTAATTTTGTCTCAGCGTCTTCGGGTGCGATTGGAAACACACATCAAAAATGTCTAGGGATCAATAGGGATAAATCAAATCTAATCTTCTGGTTTGTCTCCTACTTAATTCTCCATGCCTGTATCAATGACTTATCACAACATTTTGAATAAATTCGAATGAATTCAATTTTTTGTAAAATATATTCTTGATTGTAATCTTCTAAAATGTACTGGATCCCTAGACACTTTTGATGTGTGTATATACAAAGTGTGTTTAAATAAACCAATGTATTTCTATTCACCGGCAGATCAATTCTCTCCATTATACAGAAGTATGTTTCTGCACGTTAATCCTTCGCCATAAGCGCGCTACCTAAATGCTTACATACAAAAAAATAGTTACATCTTGTAGACCTGGGGGCCAAGTACACTCTGGTAACTCACATCGCTCTGGCATCATAGTGGCAAACGATGTGCATCGCTGCTTTACTACGGACGACAGTGAAATGAAAGTAACGAAATCAGCAATGGACATCGTTTGCCGCTGCGATGCCAGAGCGATGCAACTACCAGAGTGTAGTAGACTTAGGACCCTGGAATGGGCTATTCTAATTTACAAATCAAACTATTTACCGTCAAGCCCTTTAGCGGATTATCAGCTTTTACTTGCTCGTTAGGTGAATACATCACATCATTCTTTTGTTTCACTATCAGTTGGAGATCGGCGCTAAAATGTGACGTAACCGTATGGTGCTATAAATTGTACTGATGCTATCTGGTAAACCCTTTCATTCCCCTTCAAAGGCGAATGAAGACTTTATAGTTTAAAGTTCTATTTTAAATGTGCGACAAAACGATCAAAATTATTTAGTACGTTCTAATCGGTTATATTGAACGGAGTATGTAGTTAATGATAATTTATGGTTCCTTTCTCGTATTGGCTATTTCGTAATATCTCTTAAAAATTAAATCAGCATAAATTTTAGATCAGTAGGTATAAATTTAAAATTTGAATAAATTGCCAAATTTTTCATCTTACGACACATTCCATTAAGGTACTTACTTAATTTATCGAAATTTTAACAGAAATGTTTTCTACTTTACGGATGACAACGTTAGTTTTGCATGCACAGTAGTATAATATACTAAAATTAAATAAATACACTTCACGCCTTTAATCCCAAAGAGGGGTAGGCAGAGGCACTTGCTAAAGCAAATACCCACGGTTCACCAAGCTTATTTAACCCAACGTGACAGGGGGTGAGCCCATCGCCGTTATAGGGTTCACAACACACCTTGTGGTGTGCGGGTTTCATCACGATGTTGTCCTTCACCGTACGAGCGTTGCGTTGCGTACATAGCTCTGAAAAAGAGTCCCATTGGTACACGTCCAGTGGCCGGACTCGAACCCGGGACCTCCCGGTTACAAGTCAAGTGTCCGACCAACTGGACCACAGACGCTTAAAATTAATTATACTTTTATTTCTTAAAAATATTGAGAAATAACCAATATGAAAAACGGGCCATAAGTTATCATTAGTGTCATGCCAGCGCGAAACACAATGGATCCAATAGCTACATACTAAATAGTTTTCGTCGTCCAATAAAAAATGACAATGGTTTAAAAAAATGTGTTAATGCATTTCAGTTTTATTACCGCAATATAAGTCTTTATTGACCTGAGCTTATGCCTTCAGAAGTTATGATAATCTGACAAGCGCTATACATTATCAACCTGAGCTCGTACCTTTTGTACATTCACTCTCAGTATAGCTCAACTTTTAACGTCCAAATCTTTATTACACGGCCTTCGCAGTACATTGCACGTTTACGACACCCGAATGAAAATGAAATAATCCTTTAGTGCAGCGTTGCATCGGTGACTTTGCGAAACGAACGTTCGAAATTTTGCCCAACATTCGATAGAAACAATGTTGGGATAAGTATAGTGGTTTTTGTTCGCTACCGTAATCATTTCGCGAGTAGATCATCTTCAACCACTACAACGTGATGTATTTGATAAAATTACTCTGTAATTTTTGACAATGACGCATGAAACTGTACTATGTACAAACACTTTATAGTCTAAAGTGGATTAGTTGAGTCGTGACCAGATTCATATTTTCTTTAAAGGTTACACATGTATTTAAGTTCCTTAAGACGGCCCAAATGCTATTTCGTGTGAAAGACATTCTTTTACACTTACTGGTTCAACCTTAGACGGTTTTAGGGGTTATCCCTAAAAAGATTTAGTCCCTCAATGCCGACTCTCCCCACAATGACTACATTTTAAACTTTTCGTACAACTTGTCTTGCTATGCCAATATTTTTAAATTTACTTACAGGAGATCACTGAATGCCGACTTTTTGATTTATTGTTAATCCTTACAAAAAATAATAAAGTTGGCGTATTGACTATTTGACATTGGAAACAAATAAAGAATAGGCTTTGACCGATTGTTGGCAATAGTCGGCATTTAGTGATCTCTAGGAAGCTAATTTGACAATATTGGCATAGCAAGTGTGCTCCATCGTAGACCACATCGCTGCTTAATATCAGGCAGGATGGTGGTCAAACGCTTGTTCATAGTGATTAAAAAAAAAAAAATAGCGGGACAAGTTGTAAGAAATGTTTAATAAGTAGTCATTTTGGGGAAAATCGGCATTGAGGTACTAAATCCCGAAAAATACACATTTATTTATTAACATTACAGTTGCAATGGATATCCGGCCACTATCCGGTATCCGGCCTATCCGGACGATTTGTACACTTACCCCCCAAGTAACAATAACGTTGGCAACAATCTGCACGATGTTGTACCACCGCAGCACTATGTTGAGCTGGTATGGTCTTCTGTTCTCCATGAAGCGAGGCAGGATCACTTTGATCATCAGCACGTAGGTCACGATGATGGTGAAGAGGGGCCAGGGGCTCCGCATCAGGAGCCAGTCCTTTACTCTTACATCTGGGCAAAGATTTTGGATATTAGGTTTATGTTAAACGTCATCATCATCATCATCAGCCCATACTTGTCCACTGCTGGACATAGGCCTCTCCAATTGCACGCCACTGTGATCTGTTCGGCTTCTCGCATCCAGCTTCTGCCAGCCATCTTGCGTATATCATCAGTCCACCTTGCCTGAGACGCGGCCTCCACTCGAGAACTCGTTTTCCCCAACGGTCATCGGTTCTACGGCTAATATGGCCGGCCCACTTAAACTAAAAGCTTATTCCATCCTAAATACAGTTAGACTCAGATCTCTCATATCCTGGTGACGCCCAATTATGGTGTTATGATATTTAGGTAGAGCCTTCGGAGGAACAACAGTTTTAGTTTTATATTCCCTTTCAGAAGATTTTACGAGCTTATCCCTTGATACTTTCTGGGTTAATTACGGTGAACGGAGGAGATTTACTTAGTGAATGACGCTGTTTGCCTCGCTTGATTTTTTTTATGGAGGAAATAATTTATTCATACATTATTGTTACGTCCCAGACAAACTGTGGGATTCCAGTGATGGTCTGAACTTAAGCACAGGTTTGGTTTAGGAAATCATAGTATTCTGCTGTGAATTCCATAGGGTTCCCCATGAAGTGAGACGTAATAATTCATTATTTCTTTTCCTGCCCTTATCCCACACTTCTCCGTAATAATTATTTTCGTTTACATTAAAAGACTAGCTTTCCGCCCGCGGCTTCGACCGCGTGGACTTCGGGTATACTGCGGTATAAAGGAATAAAAGGGATAAAATGTACCCTATTATTTAAACCGGACTTCTAACTATACGTCTGCAAAATTTCAAAGCAATCGGTCCAGTAGTTACGACGCGAAAGTGGAACAAACAAACATCACTTTCCCACTTATAATATTTATATTAAAAGATTTATATGAACTTATAGGTAAAACCAGCTCACCTTGCCTCTCATAAAACACGTAGTCGTAAGCCTTGAAGACGTAGTCCATTTCTCTCGAGCCCCCAGCGGCTGTTTGTCGCGCTCCTTCCTGCTGACTGAATGAAAATGCTAATATTAAATTAGATGTAAATTATACATTAAATTGACACTATACGGCGTGTAGTGTCAAGTATTCATTTTTTAAATGAATAAATTAAAAAAGGCATCGCGAGTCTTTTGCTTTTTATAATGGCCGAGTTTTCCAATTTTCATGGATGTATTGAAAAATTCTATGTAAACATTGTTTTTGTGAAGAATTGTTAGCATTAAGCACAAGTTTATTTGTGAAAACATCCACCTGTAAATGTAAAACGATATCCTGGTTATAATGCATTTCATTTGCAATTTATATCGTTTTAAATTAGCACTTGTGACCTCCCACGGCTGAAGTTCAAAGTATTGGTTCAAGTGCATTACACTCACTTCCTAGTTTTCCTAATTCCTAACGTTTAGCCTCCTGCGGAAGCAATGTTGCCAATATGAGGATGACTCAAGATCCGATTTCAGCTGACTTGGCATACTGTCTGTAGAGGAAAGCCGTTGGAAAGTTAGTGGTCAACTCCACTCTTGAGATGTTCCCAAGCCGAGAGGGTCTTAGGTGGCTTAACGAACACTGTTGAAAAAAAAAGGCTGCACCCTATATTCTCCTGTATTCTGCATTAATTCTCTCGATTATTCGGCTAGATTGCCAAAGGTTAACTATCCGCGGTTAGGTACTAACCAAGTTTCCCTGATTTTACCTTTCTATGTACCTGTACTCCATCTATCAATTCAAAAGTAGAAAATTATGTAAAATGCGTTCAATCATATGGTATAGTTACCAGATATAAGCATGCCAAAGTAATATACATACATATACTTCACGCCTATCTCCCAGAGGGGTAGGCAATAACTACAGGTCTTCGTTCACCACGGTCCTGACATATCCCTTTCGCTTCATCAACATTAATCTTGAAATGAAATGTAATTATTTATTTCATCATCGTTATAAGTGCTATTACATACAGATATGCATAACACAAAGCATGATGATAGTCAGTTATGATTTCAAAAACAAAAGTAAACGACCCCCTTTTAAATTAATTTCGTTTACTCACCAGAAGAACCGGGAAGAACCTGGCATCTTTTCAAGTCGTCATGGCTTACATCTAAGTCATCCATCATAACATCTACTAAACATAAAATGACATACATCTTTTCATATAGTATCCCCGGTTTCACGACACCTTCCGTCAAGACATCACCAATCTGGTCTATGTATGCCTTTCTGGGGCGACCTCTACTCACCCGGCCCCTTGCACCACACATATAACTCTGTTTTGTTAATCGCCTTACAAGATCCAGAAAAGTCCAGAGACGATTTTTCTTGAACTATGAAAACTGTCTAATGAGACTTTCCCATAGATTTTTTTTATCGCAACCCCTGTGCGTGTTGTTGAATATTAGATTTCTAACGGATCACGCATAGTGGGTATTCACAATGTAAAACCTAAATCGATTCTGCGCACTGATTCAAACGAGATTACGTCAGGCAGGAGGCCATCTTTGAGAGCCAATTTTCGCGGAGGTCCTATTCAAGTGATACGTTTATCGATCACCTTTCGAAGATATAGGTAATTAGTGCAAAGTAAAAATGTGCGTAATATTTGAAATTTTCGCAGGTAGTTTGGCAGTAATTCGTTTCGGTTTTTTTAGGTGGCATAATATAGGGTTAGGTCTCCACGTGAATGAAAAAATAAAGGATTTAACACAGGTTTCAAAATTACCCATTTCGTAGAAGGCACAATCTTCTAGCAGCGTCGCCATTCCTCTATACAAGGGTATGATAATTTTCAAGCCATCTTACCTAGATTTCAAATTATCTCTATTCACAGTAGTTCGAATTATTTGTTCCATAAAAATAAAATAAAATACACTGAATAAAATTAACCAGCATTTGACAGAATCGTGACAAATGGAGATCCATGATATTTGCCTGGTAGAGGCAGAGAACATGGACCTCTAAGAAACGGACGTGACGTATACTAAGTCGATAAATTTTTCTTCGTGAGGATGCCCCCCTAGTAAAGCGCGGCAAGAAAGACACGACATAGAACAAATACGCGCTGTGATTGGTTGTTATGTCACACATCGTGCGAATCAGCTTGTTTCAACCAATCGCAGTGCTTAGTATGTCTTTCTTGGAGCGCTTTGCTGGCGTGATGAACTGGACTCAGTAACGTCTATAAAAACAAAAAAAGGATATTTCAGACTCACTCCTATGTAAATTTACTACTGAGACTAGAGGTCAAGATAATCGTCTGACAATTACTTGAATAGCCCTCTTCTAGTATTAGAATGCCCCTGCGTGAATGTACGTGCATTGGACTTCTTTGTCTACCTACTATGTTCGGTAAAATGTCAGTTCTAAGTAGATTCGCAAAATAGTGATTGCGCTACCAATTACTTGTGCATTGGCGCCCGTTTATGTGTGTGAATAGATGTTTTTGCCTCAGATGTTGATCTAGATTGAGTTACATTTTGCTTTAAGATCTTCATCATGTTCTTCCCTTATAGGTACCTTCTAATTTAAAACGGTGCACCATGTTCTGTACCAATTTTTGTAAGTATATGTTTTTTATTGAAAACTAGCTGACCCGGCAAACGTGGTTTTGCTTGATATACAATTATTAAAAGATATCCCCAAAATTTATAACCTATATGTTATTCTAGTGTATAAGCTTCACAGCAATAAAACTAAGGTTCAGCATATCAGAATAGCGATTCAATGCCAATTTCGGAAAATTTTGGTAAGCAAATAATAATTTATTTAGTTTAGATTAGACTTTTTTGATATGCGATAAAAACTACGCGTTTATGTTTGATCTACCACAATGAGAGTATTGGTAAGTATGTCCAGACCCGTTGGTTTTGGCACACTAATACCCTCAAATCATCCCCATCAACCCTTTCGCACCCCAGAGGTCGCCTTTGTACGATGTGCCGGGTATTTAATGAAGTAGTCGGAAGGCTTGTGAAAAAATATGTTTTTCGATTCTCAGACTTACCCTATATGGACACGACATTTTAAAAAGATCAGCCAGCCGATTCGGAAGACTTTGGTACTCCGCGACACAACATATTAGATTTTTACATATTAAGGTTCTGCAGCCAACCAACCAACAGTGGTATGGGCTGATGATGATGATGAGGATGAAGGTTCTGCAAGTCATCGAAAACAACCTACGACCATATTGATGTGGAGGAAACGATCGATGGAGGATTTTCACAATCGTGACAAACGGAGGGCTGTGTTCTCTGCCTACCTGCGATATAATTAATGTTTGATCCGGCCAGAGATCAACCCGTGTACAGCCCATCGCCGAATAATCTCTTTTTTATACTTCAGTTATCTCTTAGGTGGTCTTGTACGTCATATATTGCACGGAGTACATCTGATAACCTATTTTGGTGTACCTGAATCTGTACTTATTTGCTCTTATCTCAATTCCAGTCCAAAGAAAAGATGACGCGCGGAGTGCGGCGCGGTTGCGTGCGTCTCCGGGCGGCGGTCATAGGCATCGATGACGAGGACGACTCCACTTTCACAATCACCGTCGACCACAAGACGTTCCATTTTCAGGTGAGACACCTTTACATGGTAAGAGACATAAAGAAACCGACGTAGGTTATCTTGAAATGGGGTGGAGTTTCCTTCTGAGGCACTAGGTTCTTTCAGGGATTAAAAACTTAAACTATAATTGCCAGCTAATGGGACAATAACCTCATTGGGAATACCATAATATCAAATAGATCTGTAGAAATCTTCTGGCATTAGCCATGTATTCGCAGAAACACGGTAGTCTGAAAAGCTTTTTTGCATATCCAGAACAGCATACACATAAACTCAGCAGTCATCTAATTCGGCAGCCCAACTCCAACAGATGCTGCTGAGACAGCATTTTCTAAGACGTTCACAGACCTCACAGAGTTTTTCTTGTTTGGCCTCTGCTTCCAATTTTGCAGACGTCGAGCGGGGTAACCCATAAAATCTGCTGTGCGCTGAGTTTGAGGCAGAGGTCTGGTTAGGATGGCTATATAGGTTCGCATCTCGTCAGCGCCGGAGACA